>OOFC01026651.1:0-17604 GCA_900323345.1 Pseudochromis fuscus | reverse complement strand
GGTAGTAGTTACAGTAGTAGTAGTAGTAGTAGTAGTAGTAGTGGTGGTAGTAGTTACAGTAGTAGTAGTAGTAGTAGTAGTAGTAGTGGTGGTAGTAGTCACAGTAGTAGTAGTAGTAGTAGTAGTAGTAGTAGTAGTAGTAGTAGTAGTGGTAGTAGTGGTAGTAGTTACAGTAGTAGTAGTTACAGTAGTAGTAGTAGTAGTGGTGGTGGTAGTAGTCACAGTAGTAGTAGTAGTAGTAGTAGTAGTAGTAGTAGTAGTAGTGGTAGTTATAGTAGTAGTAGTAGTAGTAGTAGCAGCAGTAGTAGTAGTAGTAGTAGTAGTGGTAGTAGTAGTAGTAGTAGTAGTAGTTGTAGCAGCAGCAGTAGTAGTAGTAGTAGTAGTAGTGGTGGTAGTAGTAGTAGTAGTAGTAGTAGTAGTAGCAGCAGTAGTAGTAGTAGTAGTAGTAGTAGCAGCAGCAGCAGCAGTAGTAGTAGTAGTAGTAGTGGTGGTAGTAGTAGTAGTAGTAGTAGTAGTTGCAGCAGCAGCAGTAGTAGTAGCAGCAGCAGCAGCAGTAGTAGTAGTAGTAGTAGTGGTGGTAGTAGCATTAGTAGTAGTAGTAGTTGTAGCAGCAGCAGTAGTAGTAGCAGCAGCAGCAGCAGCAGCAGTAGTAGTAGTAGTAGTAATATTATTCATGTTGACGCCCCCCAAAAAACGCTTCTTTCCGGTGTCCCTGAACGCAGCATGGGCCATTGATGAGGTCATGGAAGCCGCTGCGCTCGCGCTGCCACAGACACGGCCACAGGTGAGCTCGTGGCTTCTTCTCCATTCGTTGCACGCGGTGGATGTGACCGTTAACTTACTGGTACAACTTTCTCCAGAAAACTCGTTGTTTCGGAAGAAGTAACTGAACAAAAAACTTTATTCTCAGTAAAATAAGAAAGGCATAGGTGAGGTGATTTTTGAATTAATAGAATGGTGCAGTGTGACATTATATTATATACAAGCTACGTCAAACTTGACCTTGCTAGCTAAGCTAACTTAGCTGTAAAGCCCGAAAAACAAACATTCTGGTTATTAGCTGCACCTGGGGCTTAGCTAGTCTTCTTTAAAAACTCAAAAGTAGTTAATAGGTAGCTGGTGGGAATTGAGCAGTGGGTAAATATTGGGTTAACTACATTCTGGGTTACTTTAATCTAATAAAATGGATGTTAAAAAACAAGAAAATGCCAAATATATAGTGAAATATTTGGTGAAGACAATAAAATGTTAGGTAAAAACAGTAAGATATCAGGCTAAAACAAACAAATGTTGGGTAAAAACCAGAAAGTATTCAAAATGTTGGGTTAAATGAACCTTAATCAGTTAAATATTTACCCACTGCTGGGTTTAAAAAGCCTGCTTATTTTAGTTTGTTCCATTTGTTGCTTCTGCTTTTTAAAAGGTTAGCTGGTTTTTGTACATAATTTTTTTTAATTCTTCGGCTTTTATTGTATTTTTATGCATTTTAAAATGTTCAACTGTTTAAAAGTCTTGTCTGCGTTCAACTGTTGTTCTTTTTAAAAAGGTTTAAACAGTTTTTTATCCTTTAGTCTTTTGAAAATCTTCAGCATTTTGAATCAGCTCTTGGCAGCATATTTCAGCGTCCTCACCATTTACACTGTGTTTCTGGTCTGTTTGACCATGTTTGGAAACGTTGGTTTGCGTCATGTGTAAATTTCTATTGTTCTCATTCAGAAATAATTATGGCTACAAATAAAGTGGCCGTTGAAGCCCAAAAGCCGGACTCCAGCGGATCAGGACAGGACGGAGACTCTTCTATCCAAGTCAGGATATTACAGGTTGCAGCTAAATGTGGGACCATCACCGCTGTGCAACCCCCACCCACCAAGGGTGACGCTGTCTCCACCCTGTCTAACCTCAACCCCAGCGTCCAGGGCTACCAGTCCACCTCCTCTGCAGCCACCGTCCCGGGGCCTCTGCCTTCACCTCCCGTCATGGTCGTTGCAAAGACTGTGGCTCCAGGAGGAGCGAGTGCCCGGAGCCAGGTGAACCCGGTCGCAGCCCCAGGACGGACGGTGGTGATAACTGTCCCCAGATCAGCAGCTCCTCCGCCGGTCACCCCTCGTCTGCCTCACACCACACAGCTCCCAGCCAACATCCAGATCCCAGCAGGTGAGCCACAGCAGGGCGCTGACTGTAGACTTCATGCTGCTGCTGTTTGCACATTCAGAGCAGATCATCAGTGATGGTGGGGTCTGATGGCTGCAGGTATGATGCTGATCCGCAGTGACAGTGGTCAGCTGATGCTGGTTTCCCAGCAGGCTTTGGCGCAGGCTCAGCAGGGACCACGAGTCGTCAGCGGCCAGGCGCCCAGAATACTGACCCCCCAGGTGAGAGGATTTTAAGTTTGATTTTACTTGAGAAGAAGCGATGTCTTACTTGTACTGTGGCTGTCATGTCTGCTGTTCAGGTGTCCACAGCAGCTGGGAGTAAAAGTAATGAGAAGGTGACTGTGATCAGGGTGGCGGCTCCTTCCAGTTTCCAGCCAGCGCCCGTCCAGAAGACAGCTGTGGTAAAGATGCTGCTTTACACTCGACTGTCTCTGCAGAGGACAGCTGTCTGATGCACTATTTACATTCACCATCAGTAGTTTGGTCTGCACATGGATTTCTCTTTTCCTAAGTAGTGATAAAAGTGATGGAAAGCACAGGAGTAATGAGTATGAGTCTGAATATGTTTTTCATGATGGTTGAGCTTTGGATAAATGAAGTTCAAACTCTTGGCGTTTGAGACGAGCACGTCAAGCACCAGTCATCCAGTACATCCAGCTCCCAGTTCACAGCAGAGTTTAAAATCCACGCTCACATTTTAATCTGATTAATGCGTGAACCTGTATGTGCACCTCACACCACACAGGAGGTGGAGACGTTTTCAGGTGGATCTTCTTGTCCTACCTGCTGGGATTTTGCTCCCACCACCACAAACAACTTGTTTACATCATAAACAGACTCCTGTGTTGGTGACTTGGTTTTTTTTGGTGATCTGGTTCAGGTGATTGGTGTTGCTCCCAAACCGGCGGTGGTCCAGACCGGCGGTGTGGTCTCTGCTGAGCGGGGGAACCCGCCTCGCGCTCAGACGACCGTCACAGAAACCAAGAAGGAGGCGATACCCACGTTCAGTCAGGTGAGTCTGACCCAGGTGATGAATGTGGTTTCACTGGGCTCAGGTCAGACCACAGACCCTCTGGTTTGTGTCGTCCTCCTCAGGATACACCACACACTGAGTAACAGCATCACTTCCTCCTACTGAAAGTTTGTTTAGGTTTTCAGTCGCTGCTTCTTTGATTTGCACGTTTTTCACTGTCACACACGACCCTGCAGCCTCATGACCTTATATGGGCATTTAGAGCATCCACAATGAACACCTACCTAGAGTGTTTATATTTGTTTTCCCCAGAATTGATATGTTGAAATGCATTTAGTATATATGTCTTATTTAGTCCTGATTTATTGCTTCACTTTGTGCCACTAGATGATTTGCATTAATATACTTCTAACACAGAGTGATGAGACTGATGCATCGGTTTCCATCACGTAGACAGAGGTTTGTTCACAGTGACATTTCACCAACAGGAGACTCTGGAGAGTGTGAAAAAGTGCAAGAACTTCCTGGTGACGCTCATCAAACTGGCTTCAAGTGACTCCAGGTCGGCCAACATGGCGAGTAATGTGAGGGGACTGATCAGGAGTCTGCTGGTACGTCTCCCCCTTCATCATCATCATCATCATCATCATCATCATCATCATCATCACAAGATCTGCTTGATAATTAGGACCTAGAAATAAGTGAAACATCTCAGTAATAATAATTGTTCCTCTTCCACATGCTGCATATTTCTAATTGCATGAGGTTTTTAATAATTGTCTCCTCCTTGCTGATTGTTCATCCTCCTGCAGGAAGGGAAGCTGGAGGCTGAGGAGTTTACAGAGCAGCTCTATGAGGAGCTGAAGTCCACACCACAGCCCTGCTTGGTGCCTTTTCTCAAGGTGTCGACCTCCTCCAGTGTCTGCTCCTCCTGGAAAGTTACTCACCCAGAATATTTTTATTTACATGTTAACGCAGTACCATACACAGTTACACAAACATGGAATATTGTAATTGGCAGATGCACAGATATGTTACATGTTAAAAAGAAAAACTTTAAACTGTTTTGTCCTCGTTACTCGTCTGTTAAATTAAATTGAATCCACCAGAGCAAGTGAATCTTGGTGTAAGTATCAGGACTGTGATGTAATGTGACACTTTGACTGATGACACGTTTCTTTACGTCCTTGTTTCCAGAAAAGTCTTCCTGCAGTACGCAGCCTTACTGCAGACCCACAGTCCTTCATCCAGCAGGCTTCAGCTTCCTCTTCCTCCACTAAGACCAGTCAGCAGGTAAACAGACCCTGTGCTGCAAACACTGTCCTTGTCTGGTCTGCAGCAGAACAACATGTAATCAGCAGTACATGTGATTTAATGTGGGAGCTGGAGGTGTGAGTGTAGCTGCCTGTGTGCAGGTGAGGAGACGGTGCTGCCACCAAATACTGATTCATTTAACAAGCTTCTCTTTGTGTGAGGGTCACTCATGAATAAAATATCTTTGGCCTTATTGTTACAAGTTGTTATTGAGGTTAACATGTTCACAGGATCTAACTAACTTAGCTCTAACTCCTGTAGCTTGATGATGCAGAAACAGGATGTGTAGGCAGCACAGGAACAATCTGATTGGAGCATTGAAACACAACAAAACACTAGAGCTAGATACAGGGCTCCTGTGCAGGTACAGAAAGTATTTTATACATTTCCAGGTCTGTTACAGTATGGACACTGGATACTAGTGTATGGAAAAATATTCATGTTATAAGAATAATAAATGATTAATTCCATAATTTAATATAATGATACACATCTGTTTATTTATTATTTTTTTTACCAAGAAGTCTGTAAAAATCTGGTGTTTTGACCTTTCTAATGTATATGGACCCTGTAGATGATATGACTGGATACCATTAGTACTGTACTGTGTACCAGCTCTGTTTCACTGTCTGTGATTCAACTGATATCAAATAAAAACACTGTATGTGAACTTTAAAGTGTCTGAGACCGTCCTGATGTTACCTCTGTGACATTTGTGCATTTGAACCTTTTCACCAATGTTTCCCTCTCATTTAATTTCATTTAAGTCAGAATGATGTTTTCTTTATACAGCAGGGTGTCCAGCAGACCAGAGCGGTGACCTCTGGGGTGACCACTTTACCTCAGTCCAGATATTGTGTCGCTAAGAGAAGCACGTCGACCCCCAAACACAGCATGGTCCAGTCAGGACGGCAGCTCCCAGGTAACAGCTGCCACACTGAAGGGTCTCCATGTAAAACTGCAGAACTCACTGACCAGCATGTCTGGTTAATGTGTGTTGTGATGCAGTTGGTGAGTCAGTGAGTCTGCACTGTGTGTGTCTGCAGCTGATCAGTATTCACAGCTTCTGTACACAAGTTCAAAAGGACTCTCTGAAATGAAACACCAGTTATTTTTACTTTAGCTTGATATGTTGTGAAGTTGTGCACTGTGTGTGCAGTTTACTATTGTTGGTCTCTTCATAGCACGCTTCACATCGTCCTGCAACGCTAATTATTAACTTAATAAATCCAAAATGTCCCTGAAACCCTGTCTTTTTTTTCCTCCTGAAGACGATAACAGTTGATTTGTGCGAGCTCCCACCGTGATCCTGCTGCTCTGTGGCCTCAGTCCAGCTCAGCTTCATGCTAATGATGAACCAAAATGGATTTTTTGGGCAGTTGCAAATCAATTCAGACGTGTAGAAGATAAAAATCACCACTCCTCTGTGAGAGTCCACACCACCCCCACAGCTGCCTCTAGTCACAGAGTTTCAGCAAAACCTAAATGTGTGTGTTTGTAGTTGGAAAACTGAGCACGATCAAGTTAAATGTACAGAACAACCTCACACCCACAGACTTTGCTAAATGGAAGTTCTCCCTGAATAACTTCATGTGTTTGTCTTCAGGAGCTTTTCTACTGAAGCAGCCCTTCAGTCAGGAGCCACCTCATCCTGCAGGGTCTGCTTTCACACACTCAGGCTCAGGATCGTACAGGTAACCCTCACACTGCAGCTCTCACAGCGGGGGGATGAGCATCGGTGCAAACCTGTGTGTTTGTCTCCCAGAGAAGACGACGACATCAACGATGTGGCCTCCATGGCCGGAGTCAACCTGAGAGAGGAGAACGCTCAGATCCTGACCACCGCCGTGGGCTCTGTGGTGCAGTCGTGTCAGGATCAGCTGTTCCTCTCTCCTCACCCCGTGCTCAGCCGGATCCTTCGCACAGGTACCACAGCTCGGCGTTAAATAATACCAATCAATCATCATCACTGCACAGGTTGTGACTGTAATACGACACCATAGAGTGTCTGTCAGAGATGGATGTGGTCGCCATGACGTCAAGTGTTGGTTTGTGGACTCTCTGAATCCAGGAGTTTGGTATTTGAATGTTACCATGTTGGTTTTTAAGAGCAGAAAGTGACCATATTTGGATATGAGGGGAGGAGTGAGGAGGCGGGTCTGACCCTTGAACCTGAGGTCACTGACCAATGAGGATCAGTTTCCTGGTGAATGAGCCTCCAAACCACCTGTCAATCACACAAACTAACCCTGCCCCTAACCCCTCCCCTTCTCTCCACCTCATATCTTTTTAATGATGAAATGATTCTCAGATGGACCACCTGTCAATCAGACTAGCCCCGCCCCTAACTCCTCCCCCCAGATCTCTGAGAAGAAGAGTTGACTTTATCTGATGACATCAGAATGACTTGTGGAGAAATGTATTGATGAATATTTCAGGATTGAAGATGAGGATGTTTGGATTGAAGTCAGTTGGAGCAGCACCTGGTGGATGTTGCTGGTATTACAGTTTTCGACTCCCCCAGTGGCTTCACTTCTGAGACCCAGTGCCTGTGTCCATCTTTAGTAAAGAGTTGATCTAGTACACAGAGATGCTGTATCTTTTCACTTGTGCAGTAATTCAGTTTGATTTGTCTGGAATATCTTTACTTCTGCATTTATTTACTTCCTGTGAACTTTCACACTTCCTGTATGTGTGAACTGTGGCACCTTCACATGGTAATGGTCACACTGTAGCAGTAACTCTGCAACATAAATAATCTTTATATGCGAAGAACTTGTGGTGCTTCACCAGGGCAAAAATTGGATGTGTAAAATCAATAGTGTTGGAAAAGTTGAAAATATTTTAAGGGGAATAAAATACTGTTCAAAGAAAATTAAAACTCTTCCATAAAAGTGTGTTTTGGGAAAGGAAATGAGAGACAACTGACTCAGCCGACCTCTTTCTGGGGCAGATCGTTCCCAAATGTTCCCACCTCTCCAGTCTGACTGAAGACCTCTGCCTGAGGCTCTGAGTCTGTGCTGCACTGATGCTGCTCAGAGGTCAGAGATGTAGCTGAGGCTGTGCAGGGCTGAAGAAGTCCTCAGTACAATCTGGTACAGAACTGAACGCAGCAGCCAGAACCACACATTCAGAAAATTAAAATGATGTTACTGAATGTGTGGTTTTAATAGGACTTGGTTTGTGATGTCACCTCCCAGACTGTTTGTGTGTCCTCTGTCAGGACAGCCACTGGGAGTGACTGAAGTGGGTCCAGAGGTGGTCGCACTGGTTTCCCATGCGACTCAGGAGTGTCTCCGCGGGCTGCTGGAGAAACTCACTGTGATCGCAGAGCACCGCAAAGCAGCGCTGAAGGTACGGTCATGTGACTCTGACCTGCAGCAGCAGCAATGAAGAACTTTCATATCGTATCATAAAGCAGTGATTTTTATTTATCCACCTAAAGAGAGAATCATTTCTGAAGCTGCTGTGTCTCGTATCATAGCTACCTGAACACCAACACCACTCTGAGCTGCTGCTTTTAGTTTGGAGGTTCATTTCCTGTCTGCTGTCATTGTGCTGCTTCTGATTGGTCATTTCACTGCTGCTGAGCTTTTCCAGCTTTGTGTGCTTGTCTGGCAACAGGAGGACCACTGGCACACCAAAGTGAGCGATGTGCGCTCGCAGCTTCGCTTCCTGGAGGAAGTGGAGACTCTGAAGAAAAAGAGGAAAGATGGCGAGGAGCGAGAGAGGCTGCTGCGATTGGCCAGAGTGAGCGAGGACGGCGCTCTGACTTTATCTTTAAAGTGTTTAAGTGCTGTTTTAGGTCATGCCTGCAGGTTGTCTGACTGACCAACCACACACCTGTCTGTCTGTGACCAGAGCCGCTCTCACACTGAGGATCCACAGCATCAGCAGCTCAGGCAAAGAGCCAGAGAGGTGTGTACGTTCACTCTGCTGAACATCGCCACTTCTCTAATGCTTTGCAACATAAGGATCAAACAGGTTGTATCCAGGGTGTGAAGGGTCTGCAGATGTCCCCCTCCCTCTCCCCACCTTTTATTGCTATGATCTGTTTTGTCCTGGGGGTGGACAGACCAGTTGTTTTGCAGAGCTCAGATGATACTTTGTTGCAGCTCGGAGCAGAAAATATACATTGTTACAAAGTCGTCTTGTCCAGATGATCGTGAGCTCATCGTTCACGGCAGGATGAAGCAGGATCAGCGGGTTAACTTCCCCAGCTTTCTTACAAATCTGTCTCACTTATAACCAAATTAAATCACCATGGTAACGGATGCTGAGCTGATTTGATAACTAGAGAGGGAGGCCTGAGGGGGCTACACAAACTTGTCACAGTCAGGAATCACACTCATAAGGTGCTGCTGTGAAAGTGGAGGCTCACCAACATTTCATCCTGTGGTGTAACCACTGATTTAAAGTGACGGGCAGCTGTTGGTCCAGATGTTAATTTGGACACTGGACATCTTTCACTTCTGTGAGTCGGAGTAAACTCCTGAGAAGAGATGTTTGGGAACTCTTTAAGTCCCGACTATTTCTCAGGCTAATTGTTCATTTAGTAACGTGATCGTGTGTGTAATGTGTTTCGCCGGCAGGATGCGGCAGAGTGTGAGGGAGATGAAAGGCACCGGTAGCACTGTGGCTATTTAAGGAGGCGGAAGACACCACACACTGCCTGGTTTTTTTTTTTTTTCACTTCTCAAGCTGCTCTGTAGCTCGCAGCTATCACACCTCCAGAGGTTTCTCCACAGCAACAAAATCTGTTCATTTACATGCCCCACTGCTGCCACCCACACACACACACACACGCACACACACACACACACACACGCCAGCACTTTGCCAAGCCTGTACCTACACACACACACTCGGAGCTTGAGTAGGTGTGGTGTTAATTGGAAATGGTTTTCATTGAGACGGTTTCTCAGGTTTGAGATAAAATGTGTTGGTGACACATTCAGAAAACTTGATGTGAAATTTCTCAGGAAACTGTTTAGTTTTAACGATGACTGATTCCCACAGCTGGTTCAGGTCAGACCGACACCCTGTGTGAGTCTGTGAAATAGTTTATAAATCAACTTTTCACAAAAGCTCTTCTGGTGTGTTCTGTAAAAACTCTGCATCCCTGACGTTGCCGTAGTGACGGTTTGGAGACGATGTTTAATGCAGGTGTGAATACAGATGTGTCTGTGTTGTATTGTCTGTATCAATCACTTACTGAATGATGTTGGACAAAAACATCAGTTTATTTTTTATCTAAGACTTCAGTTTTAGCTTGGACAGTTTAATATAATCTGTGGAAGACAAATGGTGAAAATGTCCTGACTTGTACTGGTAACATTAGTGCTGCAGAAGATATTAAGAGAACAGGTAACGGCTGTGGAGGCATTGAGTTCAATAACACCCAATTAAGAGGGGATATGAGTTACTTTTTCAAGTCTTCGGTCTTCATTCATGAAGAAGACTGGTTGTCCCAGATGCCAGCTGGGTGACTCTGTATTCACCAGATTGTCACTGGTTGTTTGGCCTTTCTTCTCTTTCCAGTTACAACAGATTGAAGAAGCCCAGCTGCAGCAGAGAGAGGCCAACCTCACGGCTCTCGCTGCCATCGGGCCTCGCAAGAAGAGACCTCTGGATCAGACTGAAAGCCAGGTTGGTGTGTGCCTCTTAGATAGGAGCTAAAAACACAAGTCTGACAAGGAAAAAGGTCTTTAAACAAGTTGAGGTGAAGCCCAGAATAATATTTAGATATTGATAAATAAATCACACAAACTCAGATGTTTCAGATCAAAGCCGGGAGATGGAGCTGCAGTGATGTCGTTTGAATTGCTGGAAGTCTTTTAATTTCACACACATGAGGTTTTCTAGTTTAAATTTGAATAAAGTTTTTATATGAAAGATGGATGTAGTCCGAAAAGTGCAACAACCTGCAATACCACCGATGACCACTAGATGCTGCTCCAACTGACTTCAATTCAAAAAGACAAAGATTTAGGGGTGGGATCAGTTTGATTGACAGCTCTGGTCTCCGAAGATTGACAGCTGGTTTGGAGGCTCATTCACCAGTGAACTCCAGTCTCATCCTCATTGGACAGTGTCCTCAGGTTCAAGGGTCAGACCCGCCTCCTCACTCCTCCCTTCATGTCCAAATATGGTCACTTCCTGTTCCAAACACTAACATGGCCACATTAAGATCCCAGACTCCTGCTTCAGACGCAGCAGGTGACATCACGGTGACTGGTCCCTCTAACAGGCTGCTCCTGAAAATCAACCTAAAAACAAATCAAACAAACTCAAACATTCAGCCTGATGTAAAGAAAGTAAATGTTTGATGTGGCTGCAGGTTGACCGTGTTGCAGACACACAGGTCTCAGCACAGCACACTGAGCATGTGTGAGTGTGTTGGTTTAGCTCATTGAATCTTTAATTCAGTGTGTGTTTAAGTGGCGGCCCTGCAGGCTGTAGGTTTAAAGATGAGGACGCTCTGTTAGCTGCACACTCTTCCCGCTGCCTTTGAACTCCATTACCCAGCGGAGCTGGCTGCCTGCCGCCTCTGCCTCTTTCCTCCAGCAGCCACAGGGCTTCCTCTACCTCTGCACAGACGTTACCTCGGCTGGCTCGGCGAGCGCTGACGACGGGGGGCGGTGCAGCAGAGTGATGGCGAGAACTCTGTGGAACGTCTGTCACCCATTAGCATGTGTTAGCGCCCTCGTATGACACAGTAACCACAAGAAACTTCTTCTGAAGTTTCCTGCAGTTTTTATTTTTGAGGTTAATTAGGTTGGACAAACATAGCTCCCACAAATAAGATGTGAGTGACGCACCGTGACATGATGAGCTCTGAAATGCTACATGGTGACATTTTATGTAACTTCCTGTGGGATTTTCTATGGTGTCCACACAGTCTTACAGAAAATGTCCTGGAAATCAGACACAAGACAACAACTAACTCTTCATTCAGAAAATTAATACAACTCTGTGACAACTGAGATACTGTGAGGAAGGAGGAAGTGGACCTGGGGTCACAACCTCTGATTTATAAAGAGTTCTGCTTTGTGGAGATGAATGTTTTCTCTGATTTTATAATGGTGCTGGTTAGAGCCTGATATGTAACAATGACCCAAATTGTTATTAAAAAAATAAAACAATGTAATAAAACTCAAAATGTAACAACTGGTCGATAATGTAACAAATGCTGAGTCCATAAAGTAAATACTCAGCACTTTTGTTACATTATCGACCAGTCGTTACATTTCTGCTTTTATTCCTTTTTTTTTTTTTTTTTTTTTTTTAACGATTCAGGACATTGTTAGATTTTGGGTGGTTGCTACATATCAGGCTCTATCGGTGTTTCTGAACTGGATGCATTGATGCTGAGATGTGCAGACACTGGTCCAGACCTTCCTGCTTTCCAATCAAACTAAATGTCTCTCAGGTGTGTGTGCTGCCCAGACAGGGTGTTCCCAGAGTGACTCGGGTGATGCTGAAGGATCTGCTGGTGTGTATGGAGCAGGAGCACTTCCTGCGCCGCTCCCTCACTCTCTACAAAGCCATGCTCTGATCAGCTGGGGATCAGCAGCACCAGTGTTTCCTGTTTACTTGAACTTATGTATTCATGTTGTTTTTGTTTAAGGACAGGTTCCTTAGTTTCTCAGAGCTCTGAAGCTGCAGTGGTGCTGGAGTGATGGAGCTCAGACACTTTAGGTTTGTGCTGTTTGTTTCTTTGAAAAGAAAAATAAATTAATAAATTCAGTGCAGAAATATTGAGCCTGTGATGAAACGCTGCTGTGACTGAAACATGTTGTGTGTTGAAAAGTACAGTGAGTGTGGTTGAGTTGTTCTGCTTGTTTGTTTCACCATTAAAAAGGTTGAATTGATCACATGTTGTTGTGTCTTTGGATGTTTTGGTGCTGCAGTCGTCAGCTCACTGCTGTGGACCAGGTCCTGAGTAGATGTTGAACTCATTCAAAGATGATTCAGGGGTTTTCAGACTCCAGGAAGTTTTATTTATTGTAGCATAAAAAATCAGTTGTCGAGCCAATCAGACTGACCCAGACTGACAACTTCATCATCATCATCATCTGGTGAGCTGCAGTTCAACTTCTTAAATGTCACCGTCAAAGCAACAAAGCTTCTGTGTTTAGATTCATTATAAATAAAGAACGAGCTTCATCCTCAGACAGGGAGTGTTTCTGTTTTATTGACTCTGAAATGTATTTGATGGTTTGTGATGTGATCCACTCCATTGTCTTGTTATATCCAGTAGAAGCACCATAGTGCAGAACACATCCCAGCAAAGTGCAAAAAACAATAATTTTTTAATAGTTGTACATGAATAGTTTTAGGAAATGTGCTGCTTTGCTTTCTGGTCTTGAGTTCAGGTTGAAACCACTCGTGTCTCAGTGGGAGCTCAGCTCAGTGGAAAGATTTGAAGACACCTCGTCTACCTGCCTCTAGTGATTCAACATGTTGCATTTGTTAAAGTCCACCTGAAATGAAAAATGTCTTTTTCTTCTTTTAGATCACATCTGTTGTCATAAGGTTCAAATACTGAACATTGTTGGCTAAAAAAATTAAAGTTCAATTACATTTACTGTTAAAATGATAAAGGATCACATGACTTTCATCATCTCTAACACTACTGTTAGTACATAGTACTAACAGTAGTGTTAGTACTATGTACTAACACTACTGTTAGTACATAGTACTAACAGTAGTGTTAGTACGTAGCACTCAGACTGTAAATAGAAATAGACGAAGTGACTGGTTCTCAGAAGTGAAAGTGTAATACCACCAACAGCCACCAGGTGCTGCCTCCAATCCAAACATCCTAATCTTCAATCCTGAAATATTCATCAACACATTTTCTCCACAAGTCATCATGATGTCATCAGATAAAGTCAACTCTTCTTCTCAGAGATCTGGGGGGAGGAGTTAGGGGCGGGGCTAGTGTGATTGACAGCTCTGGTCTCCAGTGATTTACAGGAGGCTCATTCACTGGTGAACTCTAGTCTCATCCTCATTGGACAGTGACCTCAGGTTCAAGGGTCAGACCCGCCTCCTCACTCCTCCCTTCATATCCATATATGGTCACTTCCTGCTCCAAACAACCAACATGGACACGTTCAGATACCAAACTCCTGGTTGTACAATGCGAGTCCACAAACCAACGGGTGACATCTCATTAACTTTGTCCATTGGATACTCAGTCTATGATATTACTAACACTGTCTCATAGTGTCAACTATCCAGCTGGGATGTATTTCTCCAAACATTTTGTTCCACCTACAAATCCTTTATTTATGTATTTTTGTTGAAAACATGTCACAACACAGAAGTTGGAGCCTGTGGAAATGTTTCAGGTGGACTTTAAACTTTAAAGGACTTTAAAGTTCTGTATTTACATGAATTTAAAAGCTTCATACTTTGTATCCAGACGTGAGACGACAGCACATTTCCCAGAGGTTTGACCTGCCCAGGGTGTGAAGTGGCATCTTAAAAACCTTCAAGTTCATAAAAGTATCTCACAAAAATGATGCAAAACAAAGAAAACCTGATTCATACATAACTGATCCAGTGTTGAGTTGCTGTTTGAAAATACATTCAGGTTCTTTCTGTGGAGGATCCTCTGATGTGAAGCAAAACTTTGTGCTTGGACAGTAAAAACATTTCAGGCCATAAATAAAATTAAGGCTCGATCAACAAGAGTATTTTTCACTGTAACTCAGTGTTTTTGCTCTGATGTTTCACCGAGTACAAATACATCCGATTTGCTTCAGGTGAAAGTAACTGATGGTCTCCGCAAGTATTACAAATCAATGCAACAGTACGTGCAGGTTTATCCACTGCAACAGAGAACAGCTGCAGTCAACATTTACAGTACAACACAGTCCCCGGGAGAAACCTGTCCACCTCTGATTGATACATTACTTTGTACTTTTAATGAGATTCATCTGCAGGACGTCAGCAGAATTTCACACTGCTGACATTGGTGCAAATTAATTAAAAATACAAACTTGACTTGTAATGTAATAGTCTTCAGACACACTTGTGATGAGTCCACCTGTGACCAGCTGAATGGATTGGACCTGGTACCTGTACTGCAGGTACCTGGAAGCTGCTCTGAGTGAAGGTCACATGACCAGAGCACAAGAAAAAAGATCTGATCTAATAGGTCAAAAAAATAAACTATGTGGGGGATACATGTGCCTAATAACATCCCTAGTGTGAAGCATGGTGGTGGCAGCATCATGCTTCTTGTGCTGCCTCTCAGCAGCAGGGTGTGTGCAGCATTTAGACTTTACAAGGAAAGGTTTTGCTGCGAAAGACGCTTCTACAAAGTATTCAGTGCTTTAGTAAATTATAGGTGATTTTTTTAATGCATTTGCAGACATGTCTGTCATTGTGGTTTACTGCAAGAACATTCACATTTAATCCATTTGAAATTAAACATACAACAGAATAAAAAGTGCAAAAAGTGAAGGGGTCTGAAAACTAACTGTACGTACATGAGTGGTCCAGGTTTTTATCTCTGTGCTAGTTAGGAAAACATGAAGCATGACTGGTTTACACAATGTTTGCATCAATGTGATGAAGTAACTGAATGTGTTGGGTATTTAATGAGGTGGGGTTGATGGAAACTCTTTGTCATCCTTCAAAGATTAGTTGTATTTTTTAGGAAACATGATACTGCAATATAAAATGAGACTTACTGTAGTAAAATCCATGCTGCACTAGCCTCCATCTATAGAAATGTAACAGCTACTGTAGCTTAAAGCTGGACCACGTATCACATGATGTCCTGCTGGTCCCTGCACTGATGGATCTGTGGCTCTACCTTTACATGAATGTGACAACTGTGAGTAAAGTATCAAAGAAGATACAAACGTCTCCGTCACCTTTTCCAGTCCGCTCACTGGATCACATGACTTGTTTTGTACCGACGTGCGACAGATCATCACTACTGACGCAGAACAGACCCAGTCAGTCCAGGACTTCCTGTTTGATGGGTATGAGGGTCGGGGGCTGTCGGCTGCCTTGGACCTCCCTCCGTAGGACGTATTCACTGAACTGAGAAGAGTCCACGCCGCCGCCGCACGAGCCTGTGATGCAGAAACCTCGTTGTTGTAAACGCTCCAACACCTGCAGCAACACAACAGGGACCAGGACACTGTGACACAGGTGAAGAGTTTTTCTTAATAAATAGGCTCAGATCACATATGTCACTTCCTGCAACTACAACGGAAAAAGGACATGTTATTTTCAAAGGCAGCTTCAGTGTAACAGTTCATTCAGGCAGCAGTTACTCAGAGCAGCAACAGGTTGACAGATAAACCAACTAATAAAAAAAAACTGCCCAATGGGATGTTATCACCTGGACTGATGGTGACCAACCAGCATCCTCCAATAACAAATGTGTTTGGAAAAAATCTGGACAAGACTTAATGAGACTCGTGAGGCACAGTGAGTCCTACAAATCCTAAGGTTGGTGGTCCAGTCTCTACACTTCCTGTCCACATGTCCAAGGTCTCTTGAGCAAGACACTGAGCTGTGAGTTGTTTCCAATGGTAGTAGGCGCCTTGCATGACAGCTCTGTAGACAATGGTGTGAGGCTGCCTGAGCTGAGGTGCAAAGTTGCAAGAAACACTCGACACTGATCAGGAGCATGCAGCCCTGCAGCCGACCTGCCGACAGGAAGTTACCAAGAGGAAAAAACTCAAACTACAGAAGAGAAAAGTGACTGATATGCAGTGATCCATGTTAAAGTGGCTGCCTGTGTCATTAGTTAATAACTTATGATCCCACTTTATCCATTACAAGCTGTCACCACACCAACCATCCTGTGCAGACTGCGTGATCTGGTACAGTCTGCTACACCTGGACTCGTGGTAAGTCGCCTTTTTGTTGAGCTCCACTCAAATATCACCAGTGTCGACATAAAATGAGGAATCGACTGCATGGTGACAGAGTGGATCATCATTCATGCTACCCCTGTGTGTGTGTTTTCTTGGCTGCAGAGCTTGGATCTTTCTTGGACACCTGATTCATACAGGTCTCACTGGGGCAGTGAAATGATTACATTATCTCCAAAAGTCAAACTGTGCTTACACAAAGTGACTGTTTCTGATTGTTAGGTGTGACCTGTGTCAGTGACAAAGAGAAGAAACTCTGGCCACTCCAGTCTCCACTTCTCCTGGGTGCTGCTAACAGTAGCTGATGCAGACGCCCCGGGGCCCAGGGTCACTCTTCATTTTCTCAAGGTAAGAATCCATCTTCGACTCGGCCTCCTCCGCCCCGAAACACAAACTACTTCAGTCCATTAGTTTCCTTCTCTGTCCCTTTGTGAAGTGAACACGGTGACATTATCTCAGTTTGCCCTCAGGAGTCCTCTGCTGCTCTGCACTGCTGCTCTGTCTCGCTCAGAGTCCCCCTGAGACAAAGACAGACACAGCTACAATAATAAAATGTCTTTTAAAGGAACAGGACGCCACATTTTGAAGGAGAAATAATCAGAGTTTGTGTGACAGGGCTCCTCCTGCAGCTCAGGAGTGCAGCTGAAATGTCTCACTAACGACTCACTCTCTTTTCTTTCTCCATCATCAGCCTCTTTGATCTTCTCCATCCTGTCCTGGTGCTCCTGCTGAGTCCTCGTTTCTTCTTGCTGTTAGTTGGTGACCAGTAGTGATGGTGCAGGATGTCACAAAGTGTTACGCATGTGGCTCACAGACAGTTGGACCTGATCACAGTAGCCTGGAGGGTTGGTCTAGTGCTGCGGTGCTCAGTCCTGGTCCTGGAGGTCCCCGATCCTGCATGTCTCAGATGTGTCCCTCTTCCAACACCTGATTCAGATGATCAGCACATGATCCAGCTCTGCAGAAACCTGAGAACCATCCTGATCATTTGCATCAGGTGTGTTGGAAGAGGGACACATCTAAAACCTGCAGGAACCACTGATCTAAGACAGTATTTGTGTGTTTGTATGTGTTGTGTACCTGGACTGAGCTGAGGTGGCAGTAGCCGTTGAGCGGGAAGCGGATGATGTGCGTGGTGTCCTGGTTCCAGCTGGTGTTCAGGGAATTGGACAAGATGTCCCTGACCTCGGGGAAAACCTCTTCGATCACGGCCCGGTGGGTGCTCACACTGATCCTCTCACCGAGCTCCGGGGCC
>OOFC01026650.1:18084-33541 GCA_900323345.1 Pseudochromis fuscus | reverse complement strand
CCCCCCCCAGACAGAGCTGGATCCTGATGAGCAGGGCTTCATCCTCTGGCAGACAGAGCTCTATCAGCAGCTTGGTGTTGCAGCTGTGTTTAACAGTTGCTGTGTGAATGTCAGTGACTCAAAGACGCACGCTGAGCTCCTCTGATGCAACGTCTCCCGTTTCTCCTGCATCATCTGCCCTTCGGGGGGAAGCGAGCGCGACTCCAGTGCTGTCTAATTAGCATCCACTTAGAGAAACACAGTCCGTCTTTCACCTTCTCCTACACAACATGGGCAGGAGCGGCGGGCAGAGGCAGAGTGTGTGTCATAGCCTCTGATCCGTTTGTGTTGAATGGCCGCGTCTGAGTCACCGCAGCAACCATCCAGAAACCATTTCGTGCTTTCTGGCCTCCGGGGAAATCGACTAAAGCAGCCTTTTTCAGCACAATAACAGCAAGCTGCGGACTGACCTTGAGCTTTGTTCACAATAACGACTGGCCAACAGAATACTTTGTAGTGAAGAGCGGCTGAGAGCTCTGCAGCAACCTGCCACGCACCAAGGAAATGCTGTGTGCTTGTATTTCTAAACTTACAAGGAGCTGATGGATTCATGTCTCCTCTGAAGAGACCTTTCACTTCTGTGAGGACCACATTTAAACCTCTGTGCCGGCAAATACGCATGTTTGCACACATTACTGAGAATACCTGAGCTCTTTCAAACCCAGCTGTAATGGTTGGCACCAGTTTGGAGGGTTTCTGAGGTATGAGAGTGGTGCAGGGTGTCAAACTTTACCAGATTCACTTCAGTCGGTCTGGCAGGACCTGATCAGACATCGTACGGGGGCCACAGCGTCTGCCAGATCCTGAGCCGGCTGCACCATCAAAGTTCAGCAGGAGAGTTTGACTTTTTTGACTGGATGGAGGAAAATCTCATGAAAAACAGAGCTGTCTGTTTTTTTCTTGTAAATCTGTGACTTCACAATCTCACAGGATAGTTTTTGTCTGTGATTATTCCCCTGATGGTGTTTTACTTTAGGATATCTTCAGTGCATTATAGGAGATTTTAGATGTAGGTGACAGTTACTGTCATTGAACATCTCATCAACATTTTTATCACTTCACTGTTTATACTAAATGTAACATTGTTGCAAGCTTCAAAACAACAAAGATGCATTTCTCTGCATCATGCTGCCATTAGGAAGCATTTGGAGGCTCGGGTCAGATGTGAAAAAGCAGCTGCTGTGAATGAAAGTCTAACAATGTGTGTGTGTGTGTGTGAGTATTTCTCATGCTTTGCATGACTGAGTTCCTGAGAACTGCGTCTGCCTTTTATCCAAAGCTTAAATCCAGATAAATAAAGACCCAGGCTGCCTGCAGAGAAAAAAAATCCAACATAAAAATCTAATCAAACAGAACAAAGCTCTGAGACGATCCAAGGCTGCGTCTGTGCTACTGTAGCAGTAATAAAAAGAAAAACCAAACCTTGACTTTCTTTCACTTATTTGTGCTGATTGTTCGCGCTGCAGAGAGATTTCTATGAACGTTGGTTCGTCACAGACTGAACTGAAACTCAACAGAGGTCACACTGCCAGAGTCCAGCTTCCTGTCGTCAACCTGGTGGATGCTGGATTTTTGCCATCAACTCTTTTCTAAAAAATGTCTCAATGTATGTTTTATATCATCAATTTAAATAGAAAAAAAATCTCACGACTTCCAGTTGTATTTGGTTGAAATATGAGACTCTAACTGAGTTATTTAGCTCAGCTACCATCAGCAGAAGCTAAAGTGCAGCACTGCTACAGACTGACTGCTAACATAGATGTTAGACAGACAGAAATCACAGCTCACAGACTGTGTGTGGGTGTGACTCTGCTGAAAGTCATTAATCAGACCAGGGTCAGAGCTTCTCTTCACTTCTGCCCCAAATGGTCAAAATTCAAGTTGGTCCTCGAAGCAGAGCTGGACTTCACGGCCACAGTTCACTGGCTGTTCAACTTGTGATGATTATCTGCGTGTGAAATATTGTAATCTGCTGTAAATATCTTTTATTGTTTGGCATGAATCAGACGCCGTATCCAGGGGCAACAGGCTAACAAGAAGCAGTGTAGAGGACCTGCACTGCTGAGCTCTCTGCTACAAGTACTCCCTCTATGCTGATGATACCGTTTATTATATATCTGTGTATTTTTGTACATTTCTGTTGACACACTTATTTTATATTTTAATTTTATTCTATATATGTGTAATTACTGTATATTTTGTGTTAAATTCTTATTTCTGTATTTGTTTTATCCTCATATTTTTAAGTTATTTTCAAGTCATTTGCACTCTGGACTTTTTTTTTCTTTTTTCCTGTTTTTCCTGCATCTTATCTTTTCTTTTCTTTTCTTTTCTTTTCTTATCTAATCTTATCTTTTCTTATTGCATTTAATAAAAACCAAGAAGGCAGGGGAAGAATCCAAAGACTAAAACTGCTCATGAAGCAACAATCAACAGGTATAAAGATGCTGCTCTTCACCCAGACTGAGGTCCATGTTTCTTCATGTAGTTCCTCCACAGCGTCCCTCCCTCAGTCAGCTGCTCACTACCAACCCACCAGCAGTGCCTGGTGCTCGGTGAGTGGAGGGTTAAACGTTTCCCGGTAGAAGTGCGGAGCAGCTTATGTACTTGGCACAAGCAGAGAAGTTGTGTGGAGAGACACAGGAAATTGTTCTCCAACAGAAAGCAATTAATCCTGTTTCGAGGTCCTCTTTTGTAGTACACTTAATCTTAGCTGGAGGACAGATGATTGAAAAGTGTAGAGAAGCTAAGTGTGTGTCTGTGTGCGTTGGGTGTGTTGCATGGAGAGTGTTTGAGTGTGACTGTGTGGCAGTGAGGGGAGGGGGAGGAATATTAATGTGAGTTGTTAAAAGAATCTGAGCATATTTAACACACACACACACACACACTGGTCTTCAGTGGAGTTTCTTCCTGTGTGTGTGTGTGTGTGGGTGTGGGTGTGTGTGTGTGTGTACCTGGTCCTCCTCTCCGCCTCCCTCCTCGTCATATTTCAGGATGTTGTCTCGGACGTCGTCCTCGGGGTCGATGAGGAGCTGCTTGGCCTGTCGCTCCTTGTCCCTCCTCTTCATCCACATCACGAACAGCAGCACCAGCACTGGGGGACAGAGGGACACGAGGACATGGTTCATGAAAGGCTTCCAGAGGGGACAGTCTGAGGGTCCGTCCACATGGAGACAAAAACATTTTAAAACATTTCCCCCTAAACCAGGAGTTTATGTGTGTGTCCACATGAAAACACTGCAGTCAAACTGTCAGGCCTGTGTGTGGCGCTGTGACGCTGCCACAGAGACACCAAAACAAGGAAGAAGACACAGAGCATGTGCATTAAACTCGTACTAAGTAAAACCAACACCCACAACAACACACACTTGTTGCTCACAGTAGATTTTACTGCAGCAGCTAAAACTGATGCAGCACCAACGAGACGCTGGTTTCAGCCATTGTTACTGTTGTTGTCGGGGGTTGAGCATGTGACTTAAGGGAGGGGCGGGGCTACAGCGGTATCGTTTCGATACTTATCGTATTGGTACGATTGGCCCTCAATCAATAATCCTAAAAAGGGCAAATGTACGATAGTTTGACCAGTTCAGTATCGCCTGTGAAACTGTCTGCCACAGAGTTTTTTGTGAACCCTGAAGTTTTCTGTTCCCATGTGACATGTTAACAGCCAATCATGCTTTGCTGAGCGTGAAATACGAGTGACGTCCATGTGTTGATTGGCTGAATGGTCAGCTGTGCCCACCCTCAGAGACGCTCACAGACAATCGAGCGAGATTCAAGTGGGCTTGTTATTTTGGTTATGATGGGTGTACGATAATTCACCCTTCTTCTCCTTCTCCTCTTCCTCCTCCTCCTCCTTCTCCTTCTCCTTCTCTTCTTCTTCTTCTTCTTCTTCTTCTTCTTCTTCTCACACAGAGACACAGCGGTGGTGTCTTCAGACTTTCTCAAAAACTATCGTGTTCGGCTCCCAAACCACCGTCTCCATGGAGACGGGGCCTGAAGCTTCACTACAAACCCGATGAGGATCCAGAGTGGACCTCTCACAGTTCAGGATGCAACTAATCCGAAAAAAAACATCTAATTTAAAACAGTTCGAAGACGTTTGAATCCCCTCGGCAAACACCATATTTCCTCAAATTAAAAATACCAGGCCTCTAATAACCTAATAATAATGAGATGGATGGATAAACTCCAGGATCACAGCTGAGCATCATCATTCCAGTTTCTTTAATTTAAAACATTTGACAGTGTATTTGCTGAATCCTGTATTTTGAAGTCAGAATTAAAGTGATGATCACCTTCTGTCTGGGATCTCAGTCTATGATATGCAACATGTTGTTAATCACCACCCATCACATCAACATGTTCCTCATGTCGACAGCACTTTTCCTCCAGCTCTGGTTGTGCATCGATGTTTTCCTGCATTCAGACGTTATCAGCCATCAGCCCGGGAAACACAGTTTATCATCACTGATGCAAGATCTGAATCCCGACTGCAAAGCCGCTGCTATCTCGGTGTATAGTTTGTAGACAGCAACACTTCAATCCCACAACAACAACAACAGCAGCAGCTGAAAGTAGCGGCAGTGAGTATTTGAAAGAATGACAGAAACACGCGAGCTCTTATTTTGAGACAGCTGGTGGGTTTTAAAAAGTCGATGTGAATCTCTCTCTTTCTGATCGCATTAATCTGGAGGGGGATTTATGAGGCAGAGGAGCTTGTGGTGTGTGTGTGTGTGTGTGTGTGTGTGTGTGTGTGTGAACCCACAAGACAGTACCTGCGAGGGCCAAAATACATTAGGATGCTGAGTGAAATTCTAAGTGAGGACGATTTAAACCCTGGAGAGGCGATCTGAAAAATGGCTTGTCACCATTAGTAACATTTCTCAGAGAAACCATCGGGGGAGGCCGGCGGCTCGCAGCCTCTCAACAACACAACAGACAACACATCCAGTCTCTTTAAAATAACAAACGCTTGCTGATCGGACTCCACAATCGGCCTCGTCCTGCTATGTGGTCGGTGTGATGCAGTCTCAGCCTCCACACAAAGTCTGTCAGTCTTTAGGTGGCTGGACCCAAAGGCCAGGTCCCCATGATGGATGCAGCTTTGCATCCTTCACTAAACGATGGGACAATGGGAGGATGAGGACAATCTGACCTGCTCACCTCCCAGGAGCTTGAATCTGGACACAAACTTTTTGCAGCTGTCTCCACATCCATCACAGCTTCCTCCATCACAGCTGACATCTGACATCACAGCTTCCTCCCATCTCCCTCCTCCAGCTCCTCATCAGACTCGACATTAACCATCGTTCCAACTCATCTGGAAAACCTGGAAGTTTCTGGACCCATTTTCCAGTCCTGACTGAGAACCACTGAGCTGTCCTGAAGACTGATCTCTGCTTCTTCATCTTCTGCAACGTTGACACCTCATCTTATCTTTATTGGCTCTGGCTCTGACATGGACCACGATGAGGCACAGTGATGATTTAAAGCTGTTGTGGACCTGGTTGTGGTGAGAGCCTGACTCTTCTGGTTATGACTGGGTCTGGATGTTTGGACTCATCCTGCTGCAGAATGAACTGGGAAGCCTCCACCTATAGATCCTGGAAGTTTTACACATGTTTCAAAGACAAACTTTCATCAAGTATCAATGAAGCAGCTGCACAGGTCCTGGTAAATGCCCACACTGTGAACTGTTGCACATGGAAATACTGCACATCGTACTGCAAATATCCGATTGTTTGTTTATGCACCAAAACACAGAGTTTCTTGTCTGTGAAAATAATCGGCAAACAAACTTTTATTAATATTCTGTTTTATATCATGATTCCAACCAAAACCCTGAAATCTACCAAGAACTGAAACACTGTGAACTTACTTACTTTAACATCTGACTTCAGCTGCTGCAGCTGCTGTAATTTGACCTTAAGCTGAATCTTTACTTCTGTCAGATCTTTTATTTCAGTAGATACTTCAGTGTTATTCAGCCCTTACACTTCAGCCGACCTCCTCCACCTCAGTGAGTGTGTTTGGTCTCTCCTCCTAAAGGTGTAGTTATTGAACCCACTGCACTGCTCGGCTGCTCGTGGATGTTTCCTCTCACTTTATTTGACCTCTCTGCTCAAAGTTTCCACTTTTTCTGTTAAAAAAAAAATCACAATCCAAATGATTTAAATGCTTTGTCCATGCCTCATATAACTCGAGGTGCCATTACAGTTTCCAATAAGATTGCGAGTTATTAAAAATATAGTTCAGCAGATTTCATTAAGGCTCCTCTGGTCCCAAATGTCATCTGCTGCACTTCCTGCCACAGCTCAGTGCAGCTCTGTCTGGTTTTTACTGTAAGAGTATAATCAAACCATTTGATTGAATCCAGAAAAACATCCAAACTGTGTGATTACATCCAGGGTTTGAGCAAAGCTTTGTTGTCAGTCTGTTGTCACCTGTAGCTTCCTGTTGAAGAAGCAGCTTTTAAAAGGACTTCCTGCAGAGTCCAAACACGTCATGGTCCAGTTGTTACACAGGACCTGTTATGCTCATTTCCAGCTCTATGTGTTTTTATCCTGGGACTCAGCAGCAGCTCTGCACCATAATCCTTCAAGGCTCCAAACACGGATATTTTATTTAAGATCTTCAATGAGGATCACAACCTCAGAACATTTCCAAATCTGTGACTTTAATCTTAGAGTATATCCAAGTTTTTTCATGTAAATTAGTCACTTTAATCTTAGAGAATATTCAAGTATTTTCTTCATAAAAACTTTAATTTCAAAGGAATGTCTTGTAGATTTGTAACAGTCTCTGAAAAGATCTGATTTTTAGTCTCCTAAATGTGCGACTTTAACCACAAAGTATTATTCTTCACATATTTTGCTCTTTGATCTGAATATTCAGATTTCCCTTGTAAATGAGTAACACCCAAAGAAAATTATTTGAAACTTCTGCTGAAATAAAAATTATTTCCAGAGCAGCTCAGTGGGACCAGGATGTGGACACGTTGGACTTTAGTTCAGCACCAAAAACTACAGCAGGACACTTCTGTTGGGACCAGTAAGTTTGTTACCAGTTTACTGTGTGATCACATCATTTCCTCACTGGGATCATTGGACATCATCATTTAAAACACTGGTCCCATTTAATAGAAGATGCAACGTTGTAACAGCAGATGTGACAGAACATAAGAAAAAGCAGAATTGTTCCATAACTCAAGAAAAAACTGCAACAAACTTGACACAGTCGCACTCAGGACCAGAGTCCTGCCCCCGCAAACCTGAGCCTCATCAGACCAGCTGCACTGACAGGATCCCAGACCAGCTGAGGGCTCTAGCCACACATCTGACAAACCAGGGGGGCAAACAGTAGGTGGAGGACATGATGCTTATGCTAAGTATTTGTAGGTCGGACAAGCAGGACCACACTAACATGAACCGTTGCGATGAAGAATCTCCTGACCCTCACTACTGCCGTGTGCAGCTTGGCAGTGTTGTAATCAATGCTCTCACAAAGTCTGAAGCTGCTGCCCAACACGTAGTGAAGGTGATCTGACAGTCTAACCACCTCAGAGGCACTGAGGTCGTCGGCTTTCCTTTAGTCATTGCAGCTCCGCTACAAACCCAGAAATCCCTCAGCAGCCTTAAACTAATGTGTTAATATTGGCACAAAGTTGGTCTTTTGATTGAATGCAACTTTATTTAGGGAGCAGTAATCACACTTTTAGAAGCAGCAGTTCATCTGAGGATGATTAGATGGTCATTAGTTCTGAGGGGATTTGGTCACCAGCCAAAGTATTTGATAAATTAAAACTTTGACCTGATGAAGTGATTAAAATTCACCTTCAGGGGAAGAAAAATGTCTGTAGCATAATTTATGACAATCCATTCAGTTCTATAAATCTGATGCAAACATGATGAGCCGACCAACACCCTGACATCCCGACAGGAAGTAACATGCAAACCATTGTTTTTCTATGGAACTAAATGGTGCAACTTCCTTGATAAAATTTGCTAAGTATCAAGTAATCTTGGAGATGTTGGAGCCCTTGGAGGTCTGGGACCCTGAGGGCAGATGCTCAATGGTTCGTACTCCATCCTGATGTCAAATTTTGTTCGGTTGATTTTGTTTTTGTCGACTTTTGTGTCAAAAATGTGTCAATCTAACCTTTAGCAGCTTCAGATGTGTTTTCATTATTGTCTCAAACTTGTACACTCTAAAATCCAGGCTCACCCAAGAGGATGATGATACAGATGAGGATGGCGATGATGGCGCCGGTGCCCAGTCCAGCGGCGATGATTCGCTCCATGTCCACGCAGTCTCCGTGGTGGTCGCACTGGCAGACCTTGACTCTCAGGTAGGACGTGTTGGACATGGGCAGGTTGCCGGAGTCTGTGATCATGATGGGAACCTCGTAGATGCCGCTGGCCAGGGAGCCGATCCGCAGTCGGAGCTGGGCATATTCACCTGGAGCGTGATGAGACGGGGATGGGAAATTGAAAAGATAGCAGAGCAGCAACTCCTCGGTTTTTACACTCTGAACGGCACGTTACTGCCAGAGTGCGCTAATGGTGGTTATCACAACAAACTGGTTATTTGCTTTGCAGGAGAGTGTCGTTGCCATTTCACCTGCCCTCTAGGTACTAAGTATCCAAACAAGGACTCTACCTAACCCTCTCAGTAACCCTGAACTTAGTGAGTGTACAGTAACTGGATGAACTATCAAAGTCAAAAAAAGAGCAAAGTGTCTATTTCAGAAAAGCTCCTGCCACAAAGTGCGAGTGTTTTCCAGGCAATTTGAATCCAACCGACCCGGATTTACCTTGAAATGTAGCTCTAATCTAAGAGGAGAACCAGGATGATTTCTCTTCCTTGTGAAGTGTTTCTTAATGGGAACAAGGAAATGGGCTGGAAGCAATTGTGATATAGACAGTTTCCTGTGTAAATTTGGAAGTGTACGAGGAACTACATCACACGCAGCGTGTGCCGTGTTCACAAAGGCAAAATGATGATTTTACAACCACAGGACTTGCTACAGACGAGCTGAGGCGCCTCCATCATCGCGCTCACTGGTCCACGAGCTTCAGTTTTCTCACTTTATTCACACATTTGTTTCCATTCTTACTTTTCCAGAGATCAGAGTCGATGTGATGAGTGTCAAACTCAGTTCAACAAAAGTTTCAATTTGTCAACGCTACTTTTATTCTAATATGACCGACTTCTACTTGCCAGTGAACTGTAAAGAAAGCTTGACAGAGTAGATAAGTAACAACTACAGTCTGACAGGTTTTTAAAGTCTTGGGTAAGCTTTATATAAGCTGCTACAAGATCTAGTGATAGCAAGTAGCTTGTGACTTATAGACGAATAACACTCCACATCTGAGGATATCAGCTTTTTTTAAAAGTCAAATGCTACAACAAAGTCTTAGGTAAGCTGACACAATCCAATCTAAAAGCAGAGTTATGTTCATTTGTAACTCTGTATTTTTATTTTTGGACTCCTCTCAAGTCGCGTTGCATGATCCACAGATCAAAAGAATCCCTACTTATCTTATACCAACCCTTTACGCTGCCCCTGAGTTCATCCTCTGCCCGACAGACGGAGGATGAACTCCCGTCTCTCGCAGACGTGGTTTGAACCTTTTCATTTTCAAACCTGTGGCAGCAGACGTGCCTAATGCCTCTTCTTTTGTTACTGCTTTTATATGGATATAAATATAATACTTGACTTTTAGCTTTGGGTTAAGTCTTCAGAGAGTAAGTAAGTGCAGTCTCCGAGTCAAATCTCAAATGGCTCAATTTTCTGACTCAACTCTGAAATATAAATTGCCACTTTTGGTGAAAGGAATGTGCTGGACCTTGGGTCATTGTACAAACAGGTGTGTGTCGAGTCTTGCTGGACTCTTGGGGACACTGCAAATCTTATTCACTTGCTGACAATAAGCGGCTGAATCCTCATCTGTAAGTAGAAACTGACAGGAAGTGAGTGAACAAATGAAGAAAGGTATTAGATTTTCTCGTACTGACCATTGATGCGATTGAGAGTCCAGTTGCGACGCACGTCTGAGGGACGGTTAGCCAGCTCGAAAGCGAAGGGCCCGGCGTTGGGGTTCAGATCGGGGTCGCTGGCTGTGATGTTGATGGCGTTGGGATCTGGCCTCTCGCACATTTCCACCTCAGGGGGAAATACGTGAGGAGCATTGTCATTGATGTCCAGTAGATACATCTGAAGGGTGCCCGTCCCGCTGGCAGGGGGGATACCTGGAGTCCAACAGCAAAAATGGACGAATTAATGATTCATTTTATTTTATCTTTTATTATTCATTTAACACAGAACACGTTTATTGCAGCAGATAGAGCTGAAGCTAATTTCCATTTGCACTTTTTGAATCACGTTGATGAAATAAAAGTCACTTGAGGTGAATTAAACCCATAATTGGTTCACTCTCCTTTTTTTTTTAACTCCAAATTTAAATTCTATTCAGGACTTGACAGGAAGCTGATGAAGAGAAGCTAATATGGGAGAAATATGATCTCTGTTGCTAATTCCTATCAGTCCTCTCACTGCTGCATGTTGGACCAGTTGGAGGATTTGACTGGAATTATTGGGACATCCTGATAATATAGAAATGTAGCCGTCCTGGACATGTGCTTTAAATGTTGAACATACTGAGGTGAAAATATCTCAGAGGTTTCCCACAGTAGAGCTGAGTACTTCTGAGGTGTGCTGTCTGAATTTAGAAGTACTCATCAAAGGATTTCCTTAAATATAGGTGAGTGTCATCTGCGTAGAAACTGTTTTTCCTTATATTATTGCCAAAGGGATGAATGTATAAGTTGAAAAGTCCGAGCACAAAACCATGTGGAACTCCACAACCTCCACGGTCTGTGCAATATGTGTTTGCTTTTGCATGTGTGGAATATGTGCAATTAATCATGCTGTTTGTTTTATGATTGTGGAGGCAGGTTGTGTGCAAACAAGTTTCCCTATGGGGACAATAAAGTATATCGTATCGTAACTAACTTTGTAGACATACATCGAAGAGTCATCAGCAAATAGGAATACATTAAATCTAAATGAGCCTCAGATCAATCACAAGGTATTTTGTGTCGTTGATGCTCGGTCCATCCAAAAAGGTGGTCATCAAAATCCACATTGAGCCACATTGTTGGTCCCTCAGTCCCGTGAAACAACAGTATCATTATTATTTTGACTCAGTCCCACATACAGTGTCCTGCACCCTCACATGTGTATTATCCTGAATCCACTAACCCCCACTGTTTGAGTCATGTTTGATAGGAACTAGTACGACCGGTTGTTGGAGCCTTAACCAACCACGAGCCGGCAGAGGATGGTGAGCTGGACTCTTTCTGGACACTTTCTCGCCCACAGTAAAAACACAGTCTATAGCCGACTTTATTATTCTAATGAATGTCCAGGTTGCTGATGTCAGAGTACAAAACACAATCCTTCCCTGTAGATGTCGGGCTGCTGTGTGCGTGGGATGATGGGCAATGTGCTTATTGAAAAAAAATTCAAATAATGAGGCATCGCTTCCTTGAAATTAATGCATGTCCTCTGGCAAATCAAAACTGCACTGCTCACGGACGCAGTGGGAACGACAATATGCTCTGTAATAGTAGGTGACCGGTGCACATATGGCGCCCGCCGAGAAAAACTCACTAAGTTCTCGTACAAGTTTTGTCCTTGTGCCTGAGTTTAGTGTCAGCGAGATCCTGCGTGAGACAGTTTGCAGGAAGCTGGGAGGACAGCGGCGTCTCTGTGTGGACGGGTGGACGGACCGAGCTCCTGCTGGACACATTCCTCTTCGACAATTTTCCATCTTGAACAGAGAATCCTCTTTTCTGAGGCTATAATGCACAGTTGTGATCAGAACAAGAGGGAAGAGACTTTGGGAATCACGCAGGAAAACATCTCCATTAAAATCAATGAGCGCTCTGTGTCCGATGGACCGCTCATGTATAATTGTATAAGAGAGTGACGTGTAATTAAATAATCTGCTGCTTACAGGGCAGGAGATACGCCTCCAGCTCACATCACTGACACAGTCTTTCCATCAGAAACTAAGCATTTTGAATTTATTGATTCAGATGCAGAGATATCGCTGTATAAATGTATTTTCAACTCGTTAGCCCAGTAACTAAAGTTATCAGATGAATCAAACAAAAAACGAGCAGGAAAACACACACAGTGTACTTTGGTGCAGTAACTGGATAAATGTATTTCCTCTGATAAACACTGGTAGTCAGTTAAAAGCTGTGTCTCCAGGTTGATGTGAAAACATAAACACCAGAGCCTGAAAACAGAGCAGGGAAAACCAGGACCTGCTAACATTTCACAATAAAAGTTTAGGACTGAAGGATTCCTGTTTACTGAAATGCCAGTAGTGGGCTTTTATTTTGAAATGTTTAAACATTATATGCAGCAATGTTACTCCACCCTGCTCCCATTTGAAACAGGAAATTGATGGTTCGTACTAAAGAAAGAGAATTTAATCTACTAGAAATTAAAAATGAGAGGTGTAGCAGCAGCTAGGAGATACTTCAGGAGCTACTTTAAAATGTAATGTTTCCAGTGGTTTCAGGTCAGTCAATGATGTGAAGTATAAATATTTGATCTAAAACTGCAAAGGAACAAGGTGGTATTTTATATTATATGATGTCATTTAGACTCTGGCTGCAGCGCTGCTGTAACTTCACTACTTCCACTAAAGATCAGCTTTGAGCTTGACTGGTCTCCACAGATCCCCTGCAGGAGTGTGACACCGAGTCCACAGCGAAACCAGCACCACTGCAGTTAATGAAAGAGCACTGAGGCACAGTGAGCACAATCCACCTCTGTATGCGGGGGGATGGGGGTTACTGCAGGACACCGGCGCAGCCCCGCACGCCGCTCACCGTTATCAGAGGCCATGAAGGTGACGTTGTACATGTTGTTCTTGACGTGGGGAGACTCGCGGTCGAGGATGGCGATGGTGGAAATCCGTCCGTTGACCGGGTCGATCTCCAGCCAGTTGGCAGGGTCGTACATCTTGGAGTACCTGGGTTCAGAGAGGGAGAGAGAGGCAGCATGAGACGCCACCACAGAGAGGCTGCTGTATCTGCTGGGCTGGCTGCAGGCCGAGCAGCTACCGGGAGGCTGATAGATGGAGGCTGCAGCACTCTCAGGAGGCAGCCATTCATTCATCCTCACTAGAAACCATTCCACTTTTAACAGACTTGAAAATGATATCAGAAATATATTCGTCAGAGTGAAAATATGCTATATTTTCTGGAGCTGGAAACGAGCCATAAACAGAGTGAAGCGCGCTGATGAAACGTATTCATCTCGCAGAATTGACTCGGTCACAGCACAATGTCTCACACAGGGCACGCAGATCAGATAGCGAAGACGAGCGGCGCTGCCAAGAAGCCACCACCCGTGAACCGGGGGCCATCGCTCATGTTGTTTATTTCTAATTGGTGAAATGAAAAGCAGAAAGGCAGCGATGAAGAAACGCAGGAGCAGCGGCGAGTACACAACCAACGCAGCAAGAAAGACACCAAAATGCTCTGCTGGCTGGTGTGTGAGTGTGTGTGACTGTGTGTGTGTGTGTGTGTGTGCTCGCTCGCATGTTTTTGTGAACGCAGTGTGTGTCCACTATTGGCTGTTGCTAGGCTACAAAGACTTCAGCACTACATTTAGAAACAAATAGTGGGATGTAAAAGGAAGAAGGATGGGGACAGAAAGCAGCAGTCCTGCAGGCGCTCTGCTCGCTGGGAACATCAAACCTTTTCTACTGGAGGAAATGTTTGCAGAGGAAATCATTCGGCCATCTTATCAGTTTTTATATGAAAATGGAGCCGGGACAGACCACAGCACGGCCCGGTGATACAGCTGGTGGAGTATGAAAGCAGAAAACATGAACAAGAATCTGCTACGATGATATCTTCCTTCCTCTCTTTGCAGTTAGCGCAGCAGATGCTAATAAAATGGATCATGTTACAACCCTGAATTTATTTTTTCTGACTCCAAAGTTTCAGTTTCACCATGGTTTTTATCTATTGACTGTGCAGTAAAACTCAGGAGCGCCCCCTATCTTCAACAAAAAAACATCTTTATTTGGAGAATATTTTTCATCAGACCTCAAATGTTTTCTTGAATTTCAAATTAAAAGCTGTTTCCTTGCTGAGTTTGTCTCTTCCTCTCCTTGGTTTCCTGTTTTCTTGTCACTTTATTTTGAAATGTAACAACTGGTCAATAATGTAACAAGATGCTGAGTCCGACAAGTCAAAACTTTGCCCAAAACTTCTTCCATTTTGGGTTTTATTACATTTTTATTACATTTCAGACTCAACTTTTGTTACATTATCGACCATTTATTATATTTTGGTTATATTACAATTTTTTTTGACATTGTTACATTTTGAGTCATTGTTATGGGCAACCCAGCATCCTCATCACTACGGTAACACCTGCATCTTCATTTTGTTGAATTTGTTTATTGTTTTCAATGATTTTATTTAATGTTTTGTCAAATTACTTGTGTATTTTTGACTTTAAATTGTGTGTATTTGTGGTTAAAGAGTTTCGAGGATCTCAGAACAGATGAATTCACCGTCCATTATCTCTGGATCTCTGGGTCGCTCATAATGACCAATATCAACCAATTAAAAAAAGCAAAGATGCATAAATGAAACTCAGTGTGCATGCAAATATTTCACAATAAAAGCCCAGTTAAGAAACATCCACTGATACAGGAGCAGTGAGCGTTTACATGCAGTGACTTTACTGTCATCACAGCATTAATAACTAAATGTAGATGTGCATTATATAAATAGACACAACATCATTACATTAAAAGTCCAAGGATGCAGTAAAGAGATCCTCATTTCCTCTCAGGGAGTTGAATGTCTGTCACAGAGTTTAGTTCAGTAAAGCACGGCTCATTTCAACCGATGAAAAGACTTCCAGACGTTTCAATGCAGTTCTCATCAAAAGGCCATAAGACTGTGTTCAGCTCTCTGCTTAAAGCTGCTCAATGTTCCAGTTAAATGACTCATTTCAACTTTACATTTTTACACCTCAGCTGTGTAACCCGAGCCTCCGGCGGCTTCACTTCCTCACCTGATGGTTTGTCTCATGTAGCGGTCTGGGTCCTGGGCGGTGAAGGTGGTCAGCAGAGACCCGGCGGGCAGACCCTCCTCCAGTTTGATGGGTTTGGGGTTTGGACTGAACTCCGGACTCTCGTTGATGTCCAGGATCCGCACGGAGACGGTCGCCGTGGACTGGCGGGGCAGGTGGATCCCACGGGCCAGCGGGACCTCGTTCTCAGCCTCCACGGTCAGCATGAAGGACCGGGTCAGCTCGAAGTCTATGGGCTGGACACAGGACGGGACAGGATGAGGTGATGGGTCTGTTAGG
>OOFC01026648.1:1738-12247 GCA_900323345.1 Pseudochromis fuscus | reverse complement strand
ATGTTTCAGTTTGTTGTGTTGAAGTGTGTGTTTCTGCTGCAGATGTTTCAGTTTGTTGTGTTGAAGTGTGTGTTTCTTCTGCATATGTTTCAGTTTGTTGTGTTGAAGTGTGTGTTTCTGCTGCAGATGTTTCAGTTTGTTGTGTTGAAGTGTGTGTTTCTGCTGCAGATGTTTCAGTTTGTTGTGTTGAAGTGTGTGTTTCTGCTGCAGATGTTTCAGTTGTGTTGAAGTGTGTGTTTCTGCTGCAGATGTTTCAGTTTGTTGTGTTGAAGTGTGTGTTTCTGCTGCAGATGTTTCAGTTTGTTGTGTTGAAGTGTGTGTTTCTGCTGCAGATGTTTCAGTTAGTTGTGTTGAAGTGTGTGTTTCTGCTGCAGATGTTTCAGTTTGTTGTGTTGAAGTGTGTGTTTCTGGTTTATCAGACGCTCTGCTCAGAGTTTACTTCTCTCCTCCATCAGTAAAGTCATTCAAACACAGACATGATGCAGCTGCAGCTTCTCTCTTCGCTCTGGTCACGTGAAGAAAACACACGGCACATGGTAGCCACGGCAACAGCTCACCTGTGTTTACAGCATGTCGCACAAAGTGAAGTTGAGGATATATGAGATAGTTTGGGCTCATGGATTGGATCGGACAGGTGCTAAAAGAAATCCAGTCATTTTGGCCTGGATCACACCCGATACTGATCCAGTGGATCGAATTGGACCATCCCTACTTTCCACCCTCTCCACCTCCTTGCCATTGATGCACAGTGGTGTGTGTGCATCTTTCTTTTTCCTGAAGTCTGTTTTAAGTTCTTTGGTTTTTTGATGTTCAGTCAGAGGTTGTTTCCTTTGCACTTCCTCTCTGTTGGCAGACTCGTTGTTCTTGCCGATAAGCCCCACCACTGTCGTGTCATCTGCAGATTTGATGACAGCATTGGGGTCTGGTGTCATGTGTCATGTGGCAGTTGTGCATATAGGGAGGAGAGGAAGGGGCTGACATCATCAGTTGACCTGTTGCTGGTATAGATCCAGAGTGGCTGGAAGACCAGCCTGGATGTGATCAAGCACCAATCTCTCTGGGCACTTCATGATAACGGGCATCAGTGCCACTGGGCTGTAATCATTAAGCTCAGTCACTGCAGTCTGCTTGGCTGGCACGATGATGGATGTTTTCAGACACTTGGGAACAGAGCACTGCAATAGTGACAGGTTGAAGATATTGGTAAATACCTCAGCTAGCTCTGCAGCACAGTCTTTGAGAACCCGCCCTGGTACCTGGGCCGGCTGCCTCACTGGATGTTGATGCTCTGGAGAGCACATCTCACATCAGCTATGTCCAAGGTGAGTGGCTGGTTGTTGGTGGCCGGAGCTGGAGGGACAGTTGTTGTTGCTGCATCCACTTCAAAACGGTCAAAGAAGTGGTTACGCTGCTCAGCTAAAGACTCACTGCTGCTGGTTGGACTGCTGTTGTCGTTTTGTCTGGTGAGTTGCCTCAGACCCTGCCAGGCCCTGGCGCTCGAAGAGGGCCGACGCTTTTTCTCCTCTCTCCTCTCCCGTGACTCTCCTTGCTTGCTTTTTGTCTGGTGGTCTCATCTTACTGCTTTTCCTGAGCTCTTCTCTGCACTGCTCTCGAAACCTTATCACCATGGAGCTGATCAGCTGGACCCCAACCCAACTCTCACCTTTACTCTTCCTGACGAGGAGAGCTGGTTCAGGGAAACCTGTTTGTCCGGGTGGGATGTACGCTGCGGGCTACATGAGGGTCGTGTGCCTCGCCCCGATGTCCCTCGAGGATGTTGAAGATTTCTATTTATTCGGCCCCCTGATCACAGGGTTTTTGCTGATTGGAGCTGGCATGACCCTGCTGTATCGTGTCTAAAAAAGACGTGGCAGCCGTCAACAGCCCCCATAGGCAGCCATCATGATCAATATGTTGGAGAGCTGTTGGTAACAAGGTACAATTTCTGATTGAATCGCTGGAGTTGATGACTCTACAAGGACTGAGGCTCAGCAACAAACTGGACATATAGACTTCAGAGTGAGGAAAACAAACGCTCCCTCGACTAAACTAAACAACGATAATTACTGTTTTGGCTCCACTTTCGCTGCTGGCCCCCGCTCTAGGGGGGTTTCCCCCTGCTGTAGGGGGGTTGATGCTCTACAACCTCCCCTCCCCCACCGCCACTCTCCTCACACCCCCCTGATAAGTCACGGGGACAAAGCCACTATCAGCTGGACTCCATAGCAACTGCTGTGTTAATCGCCCCTGACACCTGCGAACTGAGACGCTGAGACTGTGGCCAGAGGTCGCTGGGGCACATCGGGCTCATAACACTCACACACATCCAAGACACACATGCTGATTAACAGACATTACCAACGTCCTCTGATGCTTTGTTTTCAGTGTTTGTCATGCAACTGTACGCTAATGTTTTGCCAAGGTTTTTTTGGGTACTCATAACTGGGCTCCCCCTGGGAGCCTAGTTCTGGAGATTGCTTTGTGTGACATTGTCCTTACAGCATTTAATATAAAACATTACAGGCAAGGTGTAAGTGTCAATGTTGTTCCCCTCAACAAGTGTCCACTCAGTGCGTCTGAAGCAGTCCTGGAGTTGGTCAGACGCTCGGTCAGACTGGTTAGGTTGTTGGCTCATTTTGATAATTACCGAATTAGGATAATTAATTTCCAGGTTGTGAATTACAGGTGTACAGTGACTGTTAAACAGTCATGTTGGTTTCTCACAGTGAGTGTGTTACTTTGTGTGTGTGTGTGTGTGTGTGTGTGTGTGTAGATGTGAATGAATGCCTCCAGCCAGGGCTGTGTGAGAACGGCCTCTGTGTGAACACCAGGGGGAGCTATAGCTGTGTGTGTAGGGTGGGGTTCATCCTCGATGCCACACATGGAATCTGCATCTGTAAGTCTCACACACACACACACACACACACACTTGTTCTGTCCCTGCTGTGATGTCAGAGCGTGTTCTGTGTCCTCACCAACACGTCCTCCTGGTCTGTCTCCTCAGCCCAATCTGTGATATCGGAGGAGAAGGGTCAGTGTTTCCGGGTCCTGAGTTCACAGCTGGCCCCGCCCACCTGCTCGCTGCCCATCCTCACCAACATCACCAAACAGATCTGCTGCTGCAGCCGGGTCGGCAAAGGCTGGGGCCCCGAGTGCCAGAGGTGTCCTTACTTTGGATCAGGTCAGTTGCTGAGGGGTCACCTGGGTCAACACCTGGGTCCTGTAGTTCTGCTCCCAGTCTGTAGAGGTCTCTGTTTCAGAGTGTTTCTTTGTTCCCTCCTCAGTGGCCTTTAAGGAGATCTGTCCGGCTGGTCCTGGTTATCACTACTCAGCCTCTGCTCATCGGTTCAACCAGAGAGTCGGTGAGCAGCTGGGCAGCCAAGGAGCACCACTGGTCACCCCTGGCAACCAGGACAACCAGGGTAACCAGGACAACAAGGATACCTCATTTTTTTGTGCCTAAATACAGATTCTATAGATGATGTTAAAGATCTGTGAATATTATGATTCCTTTATTAGGTACTGGTTCTGGATCCAGGAGCACTGGGTCCTCCAGAACTCTATCCTCTGGTGGAGCCAGCACAGCTGGTACACAACTCAGTCATCCTCAGGCTCATCCTCATCCTCAGCTTCATCATCAGCCTCAGCCTCATCCACATCCTCGCCCGGCCTTGAGCTCGCCCTCCTCCAGACCAGTGCAGTTTGGCGGCACCGCATCCTCCCAGGACCGACCCGGGACCCAGCAGAGCCGTTCTGACTCTGCCCCATCGCTTTCGACACCACCAAGACCTCCACCTCCTTCCTCCGGGAGCCAAGGTGAAGGTTCATTCATAATGTCCACATCCTTCCAACGCTCCTCTCCATTGGCTGTGGAGTATCTCCACCAGAGGGCGCCTCACAGTAGACTGTGGACGAGGCCGGAAAAATGGAGTGACATCATCAGATGTTTCTGTGTATCTGCTCTCAACAGGAAGTCGGTCCTCCTCAGGGTCCCGACCCTCCCAACCTGTGGCCAGAGGGGGCGGGGCTCTTTCTGCTCCACCCCTGCCACAGAGCCCAGAGCTTGGGTCCAGGCCCGGCGGAGAGCTCCCCCCTCATAGCAGAGTGGCTGCAACCAGCCGACCAATCAGAGTCCAGGGTGAGAACTAGCAGAGACACTTCTGGACCTCAGTGGTTAGTCTGTCCCCTCAGGACCTCAGTGGTTAGTCTTTCCCTTCAGGACCTCAGTGGTTAGTCTGTCCCTTCAGGACCTCAGTGGTTAGTCTGTCCCCTCAGGACCTCAGTGGTTAGTCTTTCCCTTCAGGACCTCAGTGGTTAGTCTTTCCCTTCAGGACCTCAGTGGTTAGTCTGTCCCCTCAGGACCTCAGTGGTTAGTCTTTCCCTTCAGGACCTCAGTGGTTAGTCTTTCCCTTCAGGACCTCAGTGGTTAGTCTTTCCCTTCAGGACCTCAGTGGTTAGTCTTTCCCTTCAGGACCTCAGTGGTTAGTCTGTCCCATCAGGACCTCAGTGATTAGTCTTTCCCTTCAGAACCTCAGTGGTTAGTCTTTCCCTTCAGGACCTCAGTGGTTAGTCTTTCCCTTCAGGACCTCAGTGGTTAGTCTTTCCCTTCAGGACCTCAGTGGTTAGTCTGTCCCCTCAGGACCTCAGTGGTTAGTCTGTCCCCTCAGGACCTCAGTGGTTAGTCTTTCCCTTCAGAACCTCAGTGGTTAGTCTGTCCCATCAGGACCTCAGTGGTTAGTCTTTCTTTTCATGTTCGCTGTTCAAAGTTTAATAACCTACAAATGCAGAGTCACTGATTTTCTGTGTGTGTGTGTGTGTGTGTGTGTGTGTGTGGTGGGGGGGGCAGCGGCAGCAATGCGGGGTTTGTGTGAGAGCAGACCAGGTGTGTGTGGTCGTGGTCGCTGTGTAGATCAGTCAGGGGGAAAACACACGTGTGTGTGTGACCTGGGCCATCAGCTGACTTCTGAGAGGACGACCTGCCAAGGTGAGTGTGATCCAGATGTTTATATTTGTTTATATTGACAGATCGATGATCCAGATGTTTGATTGATGATGATATTTATGGATAATATTCCAGGACACTGAGCTTGGTTAGGGTCAGTCTCTCTGTTTTTACGACAAATAACATAAGCACCTGTGTGAACCCTGTGTGTTTGTGTGTTTGTGTAGATGTGGATGAGTGTGTGCAGTCTCCAGGTGTGTGTTTAGTGGGTCAGTGTGTGAACACCGTTGGAAGCTACAGGTGTGTGTGTCCGTCTGGATATTCCAGCACCAACCAGCAGACTGGCTGCCAAGGTGATGTCACTTCCTGTTTGTTCATAAGAAACTTTTTCAGTGAAATATGTCCATGAATATCATATCATGTTATCATCATCATACCGTCTAATGGTCGTATCATTATATTGTTTCATCATCACATATAGTGTCTTATCATCATATCATCTGTCCTCTTACAATCAATCATCTTATACCATCTATTATCAGATCTTATTATCATATCATCATAACATGTTATCATCTTGTGAGTATGAACGGGAGTTTCCTCTGGTGAAGGTTGTGAGGGATGAAGACTCGGAATCATCTTGTTGGTGCTTCATGTACATTTATTATGACCCGGGTCACAGCTGCACCACCATGCAGGTCTCAGTGTCCAGGTCTCACAGATCTATGGACCGTCCCTTTGATGTCTCTACATGTTGGACCGACAGAGAGTCGTCTTCCTCCCAAACAGAGACGACACACTGAACAATTCTCACTCTTTCTACGTGAACAAACTTCCTGGACATTCGCTGGACACAGAAACTTACAAGAACCTACAACCTGCTTCTGACCTTCACAGAGTTTGTCCTGTGAAGATCTTGGTCCAACACAAAATCACATCATCACATCTTCTCTTATCATCTTATCTTTTCTACTGATGTTCACCATAGAAGTGAATGGACAGACTCTTCAACTGACTCTGAACTTGAACTTTCACATACCTTTTATACTTGTACTGCTTCTTTACTTTTCTACTATTCTTACTTCATTATTTCTCCTGCTTCTAGTGTTTCTACTTTTCTGCTTGCTGTACTTCTACTGCATTTACTTTTGTTTTGACTTTTATAATTTTTCTTGACCATTTTTGAGCTGTTCTTGTTAGATTCTTTCAACCTCTCTGTGTTTTACTTTATTTTATGATAGTTGTTGTGTATCCTCGGATGTTCCTGGAGTTCACAGTTCAAACATGAACACACTGTTTGTTGTTGTTCAGATGTTGATGAGTGCCGTCAGAGTCCCTGCTACAACGGTCGCTGTGACAACACGCCAGGCAGCTACAGATGTGTTTGTCACCGTGGTTACAAGCTCACCAACAACACGTGCACAGGTAGACACACAGGATATCGGGGAATAGGGAGTTAGGAGCTTTGTCTGTTCTCTCTGTATTGTGTGTGTGTGTGTGTGTGTGATTACAGATGTGGATGAGTGTGTGGACCCTCTGCAGTGTCCCGCTCAGGAGTGTATCAACACTCAGGGATCGTACCGCTGTGTTTCCTGCCAACCGGGTTACGGACTGCTCAACAGACTGTGCACAGGTCGCGCACACACACAGTTTGTGAAATATTACTGTAGATGGCAGCATGACTGACATTACTGCAACCTACTCCTCCTTAAGTGGAAATCAAATGACAAAGTATCATGTGTCCAGTATCCTGTAGATATTCTGTAATTTCTTAGTAAAGTTAGGAATATTTAATAAAATAAAATAAAACATTTTTAACTTTTTATTTTAGAAACATTTAAGAAAATGTTACTTAAATAGTAATAGATCAGTTTTTATTTAATCCATTCTTGTTTTCTTGCTGTTTGTATCACATAAGTGAAATAATGACATTTATAAAGACCACTAAAAATAAAAGTGAGATTTTAAAAACTAATACGTTACTGTTCAGACATCGACGAGTGTCGTCAGACTCCCTGCTCCAACGGACGCTGTGAGAACACACCTGGGAGCTACCGCTGCATCTGTCACCATGGTTACAGGCTCCATAACAACACCTGCACAGGTACACACGTCCGGTACTTCAGTGGCTCGCTGCCCCCATCTGTTTCTAGTCTTTATGCGAAACTAAGCTAAGTGGTTGCTGGTTGTAGCCATGTGTTTACAGAAACAAAAGAACCAATCAGAACAATCGGTCACTAACAGTAGGACAGGAAATGAATATGTGTCTGTGTGTGTGTGTGTGTGTGTGTGTGTGTGTGTGTAGACATTGATGAGTGTGCCGAGCCGTCTCAGTGTCCTGGGCAGATGTGTGTGAACTCTGTGGGATCGTACAGATGTGTATCCTGTCGACCTGGATACACACTGAGCAACAGACAGTGCACAGGTACACACACACACTCCCACACTCCCTCTCTCTATCTCACACACACACACACACACACACACACAGTCTATCTCTCACACACTCGCATGCACATTCTCTCACACACACTCATATGATTTAAAAACACACCTCTCTCCTGGTGGTCACCTGTGGTACTGCACCAGAAAGTCTCTTCGTCTCTCATTGAAATTCAAAGTTTTCTGTCTCTGAAATCATCATCATCATCATCATCATCATCGCTACTGTTCATGTTTCTGCTTCAGATGTGGACGAGTGTGCGAGCATTGCCGCGTGCGAGGCAGAACGGGTGTGTGTGAACACTGTGGGCTCCTTCAGGTGTGACTGTCCACCTGGGTATCAATCGTCCAGCTTGGGCAGACAGTGCAGAGGTGGGCGGAGCTTAACCATCAATGGTCAGTTGGTGCTGAATATTAATATCCTTTGATATGTTTCTAATTGTGTGTGTGTGTGTTCTCAGACATTAATGAGTGTTTGGAGGGAGAGTTCTGTTTCTCCAGAGGAGAGTGTATTAACACACCTGGATCGTACACCTGTGTGTGTTCTCGGGGATTCATGCTGAGCACCAATGGGACAGCGTGCATCGGTGAGTCTGTGAAAACACTCAGACTGAACATCACTGAACATTTCTTAGATTAAACTTCTGAGCACAGTGTCTGCAAACACCTCAGCTTCCACTGACAATGAGTGGGAGAAGTCACCTGTTAGTTAGTTAGCTACTTAGCATGAAATCATCTGCCAACAGGCACAGACATCCCTCAGTCTGTGCCACTGTACTGATTAACTGTAGCGGCTAAAGGCCTCTGGATACTCCCGTGGGCGGTGTGGGCGTAGACATCATTGTGGTTGTCCCGCACGCATTTTGCCTTTATACTCGAGCGCAACCTACGTGCGCTGTTTTGAAAATGAAGCTGCAGTTTCCCTCGTCGGGGACTGGTTTTGGCCAAGACAGCAAACGGTGGAGTTTCTTCTGCATTTATAAGCCAATTTAGGTAGTTATTTTTACTTTCCGGTACAAGGAAGCACGGCATCACAGCATGTGACTACAAACGGACCAATCAGGAGAGGTGATGTCTGCGACATCTTGTGCGCGGCTATGTGTGCAAGGCACGTGTTGCAAAGGGGCCGCGCGTCGGTCACGTGATGCAACGCGGGCATAGTTTTGCACGTGAGTGTGGGAGTATAAAGTAAGCTTAACACAGCTAACATGCTTAACACGGCTAACATGGTTAACACAGCTAACACAGCTAACATGGTTAACACAGCTAACACGGCTAACGTGATGAGCAGGGGTGACGAGGGGAAGGGTTAACCGATTTTTACCGATACTGTGTAGCATCACTGTCAGATCTGAGCGCCGTCTGTGCCCTCAGTACAGTCTGACAGTGGAAACATCAGGGTCACACCGCCCTCTGCTGGACTGCATCATGACATCGGCTCTAATTCATTTTTCACACTGATTTGTTATTGGAAGCCCCGCCCACTACGACCTCAGAAATATACATGAAGTACAGTTATGCTTTTGTGAGGTGTTTCTAATAAAGAGACCACTGTGTGTATTGTAAATTGTATGTGTGTGTGTGTGTGTATAGATGTGGATGAGTGTGTGAGGTCAGGTGTGTGTTCAGACGGTCGCTGTGTGAACACTGAAGGTTCATTTCAGTGTCGGTGTCAGACTGGCTTCACCACCAACCCAGAGAAGACTGCCTGCCTTGGTACATACACACATGCACATTTATACACACTGACACGCTGTCTCAGACACGCCCTCACACACACACACACACACACACACTCAGTCACACAAATTCACTTCTGTCGTCTCTGTCTGTCAGACGTTGATGAGTGTGTGTCGTCCGGAGGTTCTGTCTGTGGCTCTCAGCGTTGTGAGAACACAATTGGTTCGTACCGCTGCCTCGCTTCCTGTGAGCCGGGCTACCGGGTGGCGCCTGGTGGCGGGTGTGACGGTGAGTGTGACTACAAACATTCAGCCTGAGACGCTGCGATTTGTCTGAGCTCCGTCTCATCTCTTTCCATCAGACGTGAACGAGTGTGCAAACACGACGGTGTGCGGAGACCACGCCCTCTGTCAGAACCTAATTGGAACCTACCTGTGTGTGTGCGACCCGGGCTTCACTGCCACCTCTGACGGGAAAGCCTGCATGGGTAGGATCCCTGTTTGTTTGTGTGTGTGTGTTACAGTATAAAAATTTTCAATCATCGTTTCCTTTTTTTTCCCAGCCTCCAGTCTTCCCGCAGTCGTCTCCTCTTCTCTCTCCTCCCTCATCATCCCTCCTCCTCCTCCCTCCTCCTCTTCTTCCTCTTCCTCCTCCTCCTTCCATGCCAGTGTGGTGGAGGTGTCTCCAATACCCCCTCCCCTCCCCGATGCCCGTCCAGGTGAGCTGAGGGAGTGTTACTACCACCTGGCTGACACAGGGACCTGCAGCCTGCTGGCCACCAACACCAGTCACCAGGAGTGCTGCTGCACAGTGGGGGAGGGGTGGGGCCTGGGCTGCCAGTACCACACCTGTCCATCAGCGGGCTCAGGTAAGACACACACACACACACACACACACACACACACACACACACGTACACACACAGCAGGACTGCAGAGAGGTGTTGTAACTCTGTGTGTGTGTGTGTGTGTGTGTGTGTTGCAGCTGAGTTTCTGTCTCTGTGTCCAAGTGGGAGGGGCTACGTGACAACATCATCAGGACCAGGAACCTTCAGCTACAGTGGTACATGCATTTACACATAAACTACACACATGGATAGATGAGTGTGTTTGTTTCGATTCCAGATGCGTGTATATGTGTGTGTGTGTGTGTGTTTTTCCAGATGTGGACGAGTGTAAGCGGTTCCAGCCCGAGGTGTGTAAGAATGGAGTGTGTGTCAACAACATTCCTGGATACAGCTGTTACTGCTCCAGTGGATACGTTTACAACAGCACGCTGCTGGAGTGTGTTGGTACGAATAACACACACACGCACAGACACACAGACAGCGTCATAGCTGTCCATCATATCCAATGAGGAGTCTTGCTCCAGGAATGTGTGTGTGTGGGGATAAAGGGGGGGCGAGGGGGTTGGCTTACTTACTCAGACCTGCTCTGTCTGTAAAC
>OOFC01026640.1:0-10868 GCA_900323345.1 Pseudochromis fuscus | reverse complement strand
ACAGAATACTATAGAATAGTATTTTGTTAAGAAAGAAAGAAATCTTTATTTTGTCATTAGCCTGCAGCACAGTACAGATACACAATGAAATTTCATTTATACTCTACTGCAGGCCCCTAAGCAATTCACACACACACATATAGATATATATATATATATATATATATATATATACGGAGAGAGACAATGTAGACATTTTTCTGACTTACTGGTTCTCTGTTACTGGTCTTTGTTCAAACATTCATACATTGTAACGAAGACATTTCCACAGTTGTTTTTTCCTCTCAGGGCTCCATCCTCTGATCTTGGCCAAACAAAAAAAACCCTGCCTAAATCATGTTATTAAAAAAAAAAAACAAGCAGCAGAGGTTGTTAAAAGTCCAACACAAAAGTGACATTTCAACAAGAAGCAACATCAGGCTGGAAATAAAGAAATTTCAACCTTGAGAGCCAAAATGTTACGAGCACCCTGGTAAACACTGTTGCTTCTCCATGTGCTGCCAAAACAGCTCCAACCCAAACACATGAACTCTGTGAGACCCGTGCAGGTGCCCTGTGGTGTTCAGCATCAAGATGTTAGCAGCAGATAATTGAAGTGGTTGATGTGTGGAGCCAAAGCAGATCACACTCACAACCCCCAACACTCTGGTGCTGCTTCATTTTCTTATCCGTCATCAGACCCGTCCATAGATACTCACCACCACTGGTTTGGTGCTGCTAAATATGGATGAATGAATTAAAATACAGACAAAGAAAATCCTCCATCACACTGTAATCACTGCTGCTGTGTTGGTGATTTGAAATGAAGACGTATGTTGTTTGGCTTCATGACAATTAATCTCCTCCTTCAGTCAGGGTTGAGACAAAGTTCTGCACAATTCATTTAAAAACCAAATGACGTTTAAACAAGTGAACAATATTTTCCTACTCAGTTTGTAATTCAATTAAAGCTGTTGATTGGTAAATTAACCACTTTTTTCCTCTTTTTTTTTTTTTACATTTTTTGTAATTTCATCAGAAAAAAGAAAGAATTACGGAAACCCGAAAAGGACGTGGTTCACTATATTTTTATTTTCTCCGTTTTCCCGTGATAACGAGATGATTACCTCCGCCAAGGAGGTTATGTTTTTGTCGGCATTTATCTGTCAGTTTGTCTGTGTTCAAGATAACTCAAAAACCTATGGACGGATTTTGAAATTTTCAGGATATGTTGGAAATGGGAAAAGGAAGAACTGATTTCATTCACACACCGTCTGGATCCAGGAAATTTTTTTAAAGGATTCTCCTCGCAAAGTCTCTCCTCGACGGCGTCCATCTTGATATTCTAGCGCAAGTGCAGTGCAGTTGCTCGAGATCTCGACAAAACAAACGAGATAACGAGAAAATAAAGTTGGTTTTTTTCAAAGATGAAAGGATAAATTATCTCGTTATCTCGAGAAAATGACCTTTGTTTTCTTGAGATAACGAGATAATTTTCTGGCGACTGCACCACACTAACATCAAATGATCATACCTCCAAACCATGATGAGCAAAAGCACAAATATACAGAAGTAAAGCCACTGTGTGCAGCAGCAGAGTGGGACGTCGTGGTCCAGATAAAGACAGTAATCAGACTTTGGTTTTGATTTCTACATCACCAGAAAATTATCTCATTATCTCGAGACAACAAGATAATCCTTTTTTCTCAAGATAACGAGAAAAATAACTCCAGAAAACCACTGAAATTATCTTGTTCTCACGGGAAAACGGAGAAAATAAAAATATAGTGAACCACGTCCCTTTAGTGCTTCTGTAAAAAATATCTTCTCACTGCTTTTTTTTACTGATGTCCAAATACTTTTTTCCACAGTTTCCCAGTCATTAAAATGTGTTGTACCTTCAATCCATATAAATGTAATTAGAAAGTGAACCCCACAGATACTGAGCTTGTTTTAAATGTGTGGAACAACCTGTCATTTCCTGGAGTGTGTATTGTGCAGCCTTGTGACCATCACTTTGTGACACTTGACCTCTGTAAGATAATGTAAACATGGAGAGAGGTGGTGATGTGCTTCTCATTTCTTCAAGAGGTAAAATGGATGGAGCTTCAGCGTGGATGCATTTTAAAGTCAGGTGTTAGCGAAATGAGACTAAATCAAACGAACCCGGTGCGTGTACATTAAATTCTCGACACATGAGGTGACATTTGTTTTAAATATATCAAAGGGGGGTCATGGTGTCGGTGCAAGATTTATTTAATCTGAATCCAAATGCCATCAGTCACTTTCCTAATGCATCTCATTTCATTTAGATGCCATTTTTTCTTTTTTTTTAAAAATCTTGATCTAAACACATGCACGGATTAGCTGAGTGTCACGGACAGATATTATAGCCTGTCACATGATTGTTCCCCCGAGTTTGTGCTGAGCTTTGCCAGACTTAATTATAAAACTGTGAACTTCCAAGGGAGGAAGCCTGACATCATGTCAGTTTAAAACTCATTTATCGTGATAGAAAGAGAGAGAATAAAGAAACAGCACAAAAAAAAATGGAAGGAAGGAAACAGAAAGAGATGAAAGGACGAGAGGAAAGAGGAAGAGAATGAAAAGGAAGTGGCTCTCCACGGATGGCTTGTCATCTGAGGTGAGACTGAACAGAACAGAGGTAAACAATGGATGTTTGGTAAAAGGCAGAAGCAGTCAGTCAGGCAGTAATAAAAAAAAACCTAAAAAAAAAAAGAAGAAGAAGAAGGAAAAAATAAAAAACAGCCGCAAGTCTTTCTGAGGGGAAGCTGCCAGACTCCATTTGTCTGAGCGTGCAGCACACTCTGTCACCTGCCATAACTACCCATCAACCCCCTGGATTTTTCAGCCCCAACAATCCTCTGTAGCTGTGGTGAGTGCTGTGTGTGTGTGTGTGTGTGTGTGTGTGTGTGTGTGTGTGTGTGTGGGCATTGGTCTCGTTGTGGGGACTTTGATCTGTTTACTGTCATTATGGAGACTTGTTTCCTCACAGTGCATCATTTTAAGATTAGACATGATTTAAGGGTAACAATAAGCAGGAGGTACTGATGGATTAACTCTCCAGGAATCTAATGTAAGACAATAGAGTGTCCTCTGAAGTCATGGAAACACCCCTCTGTGTGTGTGTGTGTGTGTGTGTGTGTGTGTGTGTGGTCCTGACTGGTGTGAGGGCTTGTTTGAAGTGTCTGTGAGAGACGCAGGTACTGATACCAGATGACAGTCTTGACTGTGTTGCAGCGCCTTGAGTGTTGACCTGCTACGATGGCTGTGCCAACGCAAGGCTTCTGTCTGAGCTTATCTAGACCTTCGCTTCGTCTTGCTCGGAGACTCGGAGTGTTTGCGTTTTCCTCCTGTGCAGATCAAAGTATTAAATGAAGGACTGTGCACTACAAAAATACAATAAAGTCAGTGTTTAAGTAAGCACAGTAAGCACAACACTGAATTTTATGAAGTGAGTATCAACACTTAGATTTTAGTTCAGTCTAGACTTTGTTAAAAACTGAAAAAAAAAACCTTAATATCCCAAATCTATTTATTATGGCTTTGTTTAGGGAATTCAAAGAACTTGGTTAAAAGTTATAATCTTCCAGATTTCCTTTTGTCAATCATACAATGATTAAATTTCTTGTTGGACATAGTGGGAGGAGTTTTCACCACAACAGCAGAGCACAGATTCATATTCATTTACTCTCTAAGAAATTTCAAACTGATCCACTTTCCTGCTTTAAGATGAGTAAACAGTCCAGGTAACATTCACCTTTTGATGAGTCCACTTTGTTTCTTTGCAGTCCAAGCTCGTCTGTATTTGTAATGAGAAGCAGCAGCAGTAGGGATATGGAGAGTTTGCATTAGCAGTAACTTAACACAGCTCAGCACAGTATTAAAGGGAAGGAGATATCAGTGAGATCTAATTAAAAACAGTAAAACCCCAACTGATATGAGATTTTTCAGACATGGCAGCAGGGAGTGAATTTTTGAGCTGGAATAAAAAGTCTTTTTTTTTAGGAGTGTCCACTGATTTGCACTAGAAGACTCATTTCCCCCCAAAAAACACCTTCTATTGAACAATGTTTAACAGTAGAAAAGTTTGCACCATCCTTGCAGGTGATAAATTGCTGTGACTTCACTGTTGCTTTTCAGGGAAAGGTGAAAGAGGAAAGAGCTTCAGGCTGATCACAGCTCTGATGTTTTATACATCCAATACTCTGGAAAAGTAATAACTGGAAATTCTGGAGAGCAACTAGTAACTGTACATATTAATAAAATAAATGCACTGGGTATGAAAAGTACAATTATTACCTCTGAACTGTACTTCATTAGAAGGATGAAGTAGCAGTATTAGTGAAGTAGTGACATCGTGGTGAAATAAAATATCATATCAGCACATATTGAAAAGATACATGAATATTTGATAGTCTTCTGGAAAATATTGGCAGAAATCAATAAATCAGGTGGGCTCTGAACTCTGCCACTAACATATTATAGTGTATTATATAGACAGGTAATTACTAATGTAACACACAGCAAATTTGTGGAGTAAAATAATCCGGAGTTAGGCAAAAAAAAGAGTGAAAGAGTTAAATTTCTGGAGTTTATTCACAAAGTTTACCTCCAGCTTGTGCTCAGGGTTGTGTCATTTTTCGGGTTACATACACGGGGTGTTGAGGAGCATGATTGAACACCATAACGGGTGTTGATTACTGGGCACAGCAACAGAGAAGACCAGTGAAGCACGTGGGCCATGAATACATATAAAAAACACACAGCACCACAGCACAATCACTGTTCATACTCATACACAAAATAGTTTATTTTATAACGATAACAAAAAACGGGATCTTCAAACCTGAACACAGCGCTGCGAATATGCGCAGATCAGCTGATCAGTTGGGGCGCACGTATTGCAGTGCATGCTGCAGTCAATACTTCAGACACTATCAGGTGGTTACTAAAACACATATATTGAAATATTCTCAGTATATGTTCATACGCACATGAAGCTTTAACAGTGAAATGAACAAACCATCCGACCGCAGACAACATGCTAATACTGCTAATATGATCCACCGTGTTGGTCGTTGAGCTGTGAAACGCAAACAGCTGAAAACAAAGTTACAACCTTTTTCGCAAAGTTATGACGCTGTTTTAACTTTGTGTCTATTAAATCATTTGATTAATGTAACAGAAATATAGAAGTTAAAACATACAGCGATCTGAGCCGGCTGCTCTGATTGGACTGTTCAGCTGCAAGGGCTTCTGGGAATGTTGCAGTTAAATGTTGTAAATGTTGTTTAGTAATGTTGTGTTAATGTTTCTGTGTTGTTTGGATTCATAGTTAGACCTACGTGGTGGAGGAGGTGTTAGTGTGTCATATGTTATAGTGATGTCGGCACCGTGAAAATGAGCCCGTACTATGTAGCTAAGTGATACTTGTGGTTGTTTGTCTAAAGAGTTCCTAATTAGACAAACATATGAAATGACACGTGTCATATGGTGTGATATAGTAATCATTGTTACCCACCTGCTGCCTGCCCCCCACCCCCCAAAAAATCCATCCAACCATCAGCATCAAAGGGCAGTTATCCATCCATCCATCCATCTTCTGTACCCTCTTATCCAATCAGATCGCAGGAGGCTGGAGCCCATCCTGGCTGGATCAGGGTGCACTCCAGTCCACGAGTTACTGTATCTTTAAACATAATTCAGGCTGCAGAAAAATCAAAATGATTAACCTGTCAACATATTTGGTGAAGACAATGTTGTACAAACTGCACAAACCTACACACTGCCATTAAGAGACGGCGAGTGTCCTTTAAATATGTGCAATCCAAAGCTGCACATTCACTCCAGTCATTTTGGTCTGAGACAGATTTTCCAGATGTTAAATAAAGCCGAGCGTTTCACTGTTACATTTTCCTACAGCTCCACTGTCGTCTCTGTTCCTCTGGAGACAGTGTCACAGTGTGAGAGTTATAGATTTCACCTTTAAATAAAATAAACTTGCTTCTTATCCAGTGCAACATTTCCTGTCAGGAGTAGTGAATCAAACCTACTGTTTGTTGATAGTTTGAAGGTAAATGCATCTGCCAATTCTCTGACTTGCACGCATTATATTTCTGTGACAGACTGCTACCTGTGTCTAGACGTGTTTACCCGATTCTTCAAGGATAAAAAAAAAAGAAGATATGTGGAGACGGGCCTTAAATAACACGTCTTATAGTGTTTTCTTTCTGGGTATTAGCTGATGATGGTGCATGTTGTGTTCACCCACCTGGTTTGCTCCTGTGAAGGACGGCAACTCCAGGTGCAGCGAGGAGCGATGCAAATCAATCATTTTATTCTGAGTGAGATAATTTATGATGTGCTCGGAGGGTTACAGATTCAATCTCCACCATGTTCCTACTGTCATGTCCCATGTTTAGGGCTGTCATCAGTCTTCATCAGACGTCGCGCTCCACTCCTGCCACCCCCATCTCCAGAGTCACGATTTATCCCACAAATAATTGATTATGACAGGTTGCATGCAAACAGAAAAGGAACTAAATGTGATTAATCACTTTGTTCGATTAATTACAGCTGATTATGCATTTTAAGCGCCAATCTCACAGCAGATGATCGCTGGAGAGGCGCCCATATATTCATTAGACCTTCACCTGGACTCACTATCCTGCAAAAATGACACACAGTGTGGAGGCTTTGCAGAGTCTTTCAGGAGGAAACAGTCATTTTTTTCCCCCATTTCAGAAAATTGAGTTTAAAAAAGTTAACATATTAATGCCCTTTTTTGAAAAGAACAATTTAACTTGTCTTTTTTGACAATAATAATCCTTGAATCCTTTGAACTGTATTTTATGCCATTAAAAGTCCAAGAGCAAATTGTGGAAAGCTTGTTGCCCTGTCTGACTTTCCTTGATATTCAAAGTAATACAATACCATTCCCACTGAAAATTGCAAATCAGATCACATAAGCAGGTTCACAAAAAAGCAATTAAGATTCAGTGAAACATGTAATTTAATCAGACAAAAAATGAAATATATTAAGGTTAAGAGTGGAGTATTCAGCCCTTTTTTTCCCTTGCCTATTATTCAAATGAAGTCACCATGCAAATAGTGATTTTGACAAGCACACACCTGTCTGGAGTGACAGACGGTGCGGGCCGATTTAAAAGACAAGAAAATAACCGGGGCCAAGCACGAGTTGTGCCTCTGAAATCAGCGTCTCCAATAACATGAAGAAGAGGAGCGCCTGAGCCGAGGTCGGTTGTCAAGCATTCACTTGTTTCATTGCTTTTTCATTGAGAATTCTGCTGCAACACTCAGCATCAATTAAGCTTGCCTTACAACAATCCATATCAGCAAAACGTGTTCTTGTCGGACGAGGCATTAAGTCGATTCCTTCCAAATTACAACAAATTAAAGGAAAATAGACATCAGCTGCCGATATAAAAGGAATAGCTTCACTAACTTCTAATTGTAACAATAGACTGAGGACAGTCAATTTGATGAGCGTCAATTCTTCGGGGGAATTTACATCCTGTCGGCCTCTTCACAGAGCTGCTCCTCTTAAGAGGGAACAAGGTAGCTGCATGCAACAATAAAAAAAGGATTTACGCTCCCTAAGTGCTTCCCACAGTTGTGTATTATGTGTATATATTGTGTACAGACAGAGGAAATCTCTTGCCATCAGTTTTGACATTGAGATATACAGTAACTCCGCTCTGCTGGAGATAGTTAAGTGCTGCTCTATAGATTGGTACATTTTCAAGTAATCCTTAAACAGTTCCTCATTGTAACACCGCTATCAGCCCAGAGAGGGGATTGGGAGTTTGTGGCATGGATGGACAGAAACAGCAAGAAAAAAAAAAAAAAAAGAGGTTTTAGAAGAGGAAGCCTTGGACTATAAATTAAGAGGTTGTTGAGAGGATAAGGAAAAAGCTGAGCGCCTGTCGTCTCTCGTGAGCGCTCCAGACTGCTGATCTAGTGAGTCTGTGAAGTCTGTCTTGAAGTCGAGTCCTATTCCTCAGAGTCTGTCACAAGGAGCCAATACTTAGTCCCATCACAATGATAGATGGAGGTATAATCACGCGCTGACACTCTTGACTGAGAATCGCACTCGTAAAAACACTTGAGTCAGCTCGATTGATCATGCGTTTTTGGAAGCTGGATACTTGAGAGAACTTAGTTTGTGACAGATTTCCTTTGTAAGGTCAGTCCGCTGCAGCTAATGGCTGCTTCATCACCACGGTGACCCGCCCTTGCAGACAGCTGGCTGTATGATAAGAACACGTTAAGGTTAAAAGGATTTTGTTAGATTGACCTTCTGTCCTCTAGTTGCATACATCTGCCAGTTGTAGACAGAGTTATAGATTTAGTATCGATTGATAAATCCAAAAAGTGAAATGATGGCTGGAGGGTTGGAGCCTTCCACTGTGTTATATTACAGCTTCTACAGAAATGATGAAGGGGAAGTGAACCATTCAAAAGACTATGGTGAGCAAGATGGCTGCAGTGAATCATTGGTGTTTGACAACCAGTTATCGATCCAACGTTTGAACTTTTCTGTCCTGTCCTGCAAAGAAAGGCACTTGGAAAGTCAGATGGGTTCATGAAAGGTGAGACTTATAATGCAAATTAAGTGATAATACAAATAACTGGTGAAGATGTTGCAGTTTCTCTTCGCCTCACTCGTGTTTTTCTACTCGATTCTACTTTATTTCTCTGGCCTGAAACTTCACTGTCTGACAGTGGTGGACAAAGTACTCACCTTCAGTACTTAAGTCAAAGTACTGATACTCATGGTCAAATCTTACTCAACTACAAATAAAAGTTATTGGTCAAAATGTTACTCAAGTTAAAGTACTAAAGTACTTACCTTTAAAAAGACTTAATTACTCAACAGTACAAAGTAAAAGTACATTTTCTAATATCAGTACATTGCTGTATTGTTCTCAGTGTCCGAGTCAATCCCCGACTAACATCTGCTTCCTGTTAATGTGGTGTTTTAATCTGAAAGGGCTTCGATGAAAAGAAAACTCCTTCCTGCAGAGTGTGTATAATACTTTGTTGGTGACTGTTCGGTTTTGCTTTTTTGTTTTCAAATTTCCCATTGAGAGGCTAACATGCTAACATGCTGTTTAGCGTTTAAAAAAAAAACACAAAACCGTGCTGTTTCCTGTCTTCCCTCTTTATTGTTCGGTTCTGCCGCCGGTCACTTCCTGCTGATTTGCGGATAAGTAAAAGTTTCCAAAAAACCAAATACTCAAGTACAAATACTGACAAAATGTACTTAAGTGCAGTACTCAAGTAAATGTACTCCATTACTGTCCACCACTGTCTGTCTGATGAGTAATTTGCTCTCTAATGAACCAACTGTTCACTACCTGCTCAGCACAAAAACAGCAGGATGACAATACAAGAAACCTGCAGGCTGAACATTGTGCAGCATTTAGCCACAATAAAGCTCAATATCTTTATAAAAAGGAGAGAAAACCAGAACTACATTCACTAGGAGGACAGAAAAATGAACCCAAATGAAGGTTTACCCCGTAATAAAGGGGGTAACATGGCAGTGTTGAGTGGCATCCTCCAACTGGTCAACAAAAACAAACCAAGACACATTCAAGGTGTGTTCAGTCACAAAACTTTGCAGATTTTAATGTACACCAAAACGTCCGGTGCAGCAGCTCAACAAACATTAGCTGTAGCTGGCAGGAAACATGCACCGTGTGTTGGGCTCAGGTCAGATTGTGGTTTCCCTTGTGAACCACACATCTAAAATTCTCTTTGCGTTCTGCCTAAACACTCCTTTGATATCTCATAACTCGCGATGGGCCTCAGTTCATCCAACAACGTGATGTGAACGTCTATGAGAACTTTCAGACCAACTTCTCAGTCAAAGTGCTGCATCATGTGCATGGATTGCAAAAATCCTCTAATCTACCACCTGAGGCTTCAAGGTGCACACGGCCGCTAGCTCTGTTAGCTCTGTTAGCTCTGTTAGCTAAAAGGCTGGTTTACAGAAGGTGAGATCTGATCCCAGCACCATCCATGTTGGTTGGTCGTGCACAACAGGGTTTTAAAAATTAGTATGTTCAGTTATTTATTTTAGTGGTATTAGGTTCAAATGTTATCACCTGCATCACAAAGACTGTGTATTGTCTGATCGCAGCATGAGGGAAAAACTTCAGAACAGATCTCGACAAATTTATTTGGAAAGAAAGGAGATTATCCAAGGAGCACATGATTATTCAGACAAGATCAAAGGATGGGATCCTGTCTGAAAACTCCCTGAGGAGGTGAACGTTTTAATACAAGAGAGCTGCTAATTCAACCAAAGAGGGCGACAGTGTTCAGTCATTACCATCCGTACAGCTGGATTATACTTCAGCGGAAGTCTCTGCTCTCTGAGTGCTGCTGTGTGCTTCAGAGCAACTGTGATATACAGGTTACACATTTTGTAAAAAATATGTTTTTGGAGATTAAGCAGTAAACTAAATAAAGGTGCCGCTTAAGAAATGTAACAACTCGTATCTATGTTGCATCAAAAATGAGACAGAACCTAGAGACTATCAAAGTATCTTAAGGAAAATGCAAGTTTGTATTATCATCACCTACTGTGCATAAATCACATTAACACAGTGGTGGACAAAGTATCAACTTCAGTACTCGAGTCAAAGTACTGATACTCATGGTCAACTACAAATAAAAGTTACTTGGTCAAAATGTTACTCAAGTTAAAGTACTAAAGTACTTACTTTTAAAAATACTTAAGTATTCAAAAGTACAAAGTACATTTTCTAGGGCTGCAGATTCTTTTAGTAATGATTGCTAGCAGAATATCCAACTAATGTATGCTTTCCGCTAAT
>OOFC01026637.1:7503-34748 GCA_900323345.1 Pseudochromis fuscus | reverse complement strand
GTGCTCGAGCGCTTGCTGACGTGTTTGATGACGAGATTTAGGTCATGCGGACCCTCGCGCACCAATGCGCCCATGCGGAGGCGGAAAGTATGAATTGGCCAAAGTAGTGCTTGTATTTTTTAGAGCATTAAAAAATGACATTTTCAGTGGGAAAAAATGAGACAAGTTAGGGAAATGGGAAGTAACGTATCCTCAAGCAGAAACTGGTATTCAATCAAAAGCCAGGTCTGTAATGCCAGTGGTCGTTCATATGAACAAAGAAAGGAGCCCAAGTACAGGCCAGGGAAATAAAAGTGGTTACAAACAATTTCACAATAAAAGCCTGGCTAAGAAATCAAGGGTTTCTGTCTACTGAAATTATAGTAGGGAGGGTTTAATTTGAAATGGTTAAAGGTGTTGAGTTCATATTAACAAGTTTAATGTTTGATGTGCTCCTGATCTCATTTGAAGCATCATAAAGAGGCTTCGTAGTGAAATCTGACTAATTCAACTGATCAGACACAGGAAGCCGTCCTCAGAGAGAGGCCTGTTATTTTCTGCAGTTTAAGAAAATAAAAGCTCTCCAAACTATTTAAGGATTTATGTTTCTTTCAGATGTTGTAAGTCATTAGAGGTTTGGGACTACTTACGCCATAACAATGACACAGAAATCCAGCCAATTCCAGGGATCTCTGAGAAAGGTGAACTTTCCGATACAAAACCCCCGAGCTAAAATCTTAACGAGGGATTCAAAGGTGTAGATCGCAGTAAATATGTACCTGTTGGAAAAGAGAAAAGCACAACATATTGTACTCTGCACAGCATTTTACAGAGTGTAACCATGCTTAATTTATTACAGTAATAAAGGAAAACTTACTCTACATTCTTCGCCCAATCAGGTGGTTTACTCATTGTCATGAATGCACAGTTGGTGATGATAGTGCACATGATCACCACACTGAACAATGTGCAGTCAGTCGTCAAGGAAGATACTTTTTTCACTGTTGAATCAAAAACTTTTGCACAATGTATCATATGCCAAAGAAAATAACACTGCAACATATAAAATGTGTCTGATTATATCTTGAATAAAAGGATATGCATGTACCAGAATCCTAATTGATATTCTTCTAATAATGTTGAAGGGGCTCAGGAGGTACAAGGCAGGAGTGGCATTGAAGCGATTAATTTCCTTTTTCTTGTTTAGTACTATGAAAGTCTGAAAGAAAAAAAGACATTTATGCACCACACTTTGCCGTATATCTCAAAGTTTACAAAAAAAATAAATCAGAACATAATTTAATTACTTACAGCTAATCAAAGAGTAGTTTACTTAGTACTATTATTATTTATCACACATATTTCAGCATATATCCCATTTGCAACCTGCTGATAAACCTCATGCGAATCCTTATTATTGTCCTTGTCTTCCTGTCATCGAAGATTTAAGGCTTCTGGCTCGATGACAGAGCTGCGATAATAACAGCTACACACAGGGTTAGATGAGAGAATCCTCCAGCCTGTTCAGGAATATCAAACAACAGCAAATACCTACATCTGAACAAAATCAAGAAGTACAAAGCACTCAGAGTACAAACCTCTGCCAAAGCATAACCCATGTACATTCACCTGTACATAAAATAAAATCTGAACACCATCAAACTGTAGCCTTTATCATCCTGCATGTGTATGTAGATTTTCAAAGTTATGAATTTTTAAATAATTTTCTAATTAAAAAAGATTTCATGATTTTTTTCATCTTCTGATTTTACCCAACAGTGAATCAATTGTTCCTTGTGTAATATCCCATCTCTCCAAAAATACTCAAGATCTGTTTTGTAGTTTTTCAGTAATGTTGCTAACAGACTGTACACACAATGAACGAAGCTAATGTGATGTCCCCCGTTGGTTTGTGGACCTGCATTTTGAAGCCAGGAGTTTGACATTTGAATGTAAATGGTAAATGAAGTACATTTATACAGCACTTTGATCACCTGAGCCAGGTCCCAAAACTTTACAAGGCATCTCATTCATACACACACTCACATACCAATACCTACAGAGCTGCCACGCAAGGCACTAGCCACCACTGCAGAAACATAGGGTTCAGTGCCTTGCTCAAAGACACTTCAACATGTGGCCAGGATGAGTCGAGGATCGCACACATGATGACCCCCTCTACCACCTGAGCCACAGCCGCCCCACATGAATGTGACCATGTTGGATTGTTGGAGCTAGAAGTGACCATATTTGGATATGAAGAGAGGAGTGAGGAGGCGGGTCTGACCCTTGAACCTGAGAACACTGTCCAATCTGTATGAGACTTGAGTTCACCAGTGAATGAGCCTCCAAACCACCAGAGGTAAGAAGTATAGACACCTGTGAGGAAGTTTCAAATTTGTGATTGAGATTTTTATTTATTTATTAATCATTGTCACTAAAACTAAACTTTGAATCCCGACCCTCTTAGGTTCAGAGTTGTTACTAACATTACGCAGAGCGGAAATGTCTACAATCTGAAACAGTTTGATGGAGATCAGACATGGCTTATACCTTGGCAGAGATTTGTGCTCTCTGAGTGCTTCCTAGTCTTTAGATTTCATGGTGACCTACTTTCTGATTGCAGTAGTAAGGATCCACGTCCTCCAGCAGTGTTGACACCATGCCTTTAGGGATGTCCCCGTACAGAAGAGGCAGCGATTTGCCTGCCTGCAGGTCGCGGCTGGGTTTGGGCTCATTCTCATCTTTACGTTTCCTCTTCTCACCTTTGGGCTTCTTGGCATTCTCCTCAGCAATCCGCCTCTCGATGGCTTTGAGGGACTCGCGGGTGAAGGGGCGGAAGCTGTCTGGACCCGGTGGTATAAGCAGCGGTTCCATGTTTTCATCCTGTACCTTCAGAGAGAGCAACAAGCCTCCGACGTGAGAAAGGCCTAAAGGAGTTGGAAGAGATGAGATGCTGTAGAATTACATTGTTCTGACATTAAACATTATTCTGTTGAGAAATGAAACTGCAGTTGTTCAGGGTTTCTGCTATTTTTAGGAGACAGTTTTCCGGCACAGTTTCAGTGACATAAGACTGGCATCACAGAATCACAACCTAGCCCGTGACCTATGTCATACAAGGAAGCCATTGTATAGCATGTCGTATAAAAATGTGGTAACACAAAATGTCAAAAACAAAACACGCAAATAGTTAAAAAATATTATAAAATGTCCAAAAAGGTCAGAAAAATTATAGAAAAAGTCATCAAACTGTTATAACAAAGTCATTGAAAGGTCCGAAAAATGTAACAATATCAAAAAAGTCTTAAAAAATTCATAAAAATTAAATTAAATGCAATAAATCTAAATAGTACACTGGAAAAAAGTCAGAAAGGTCATGACAAAAATGTAATAAACTTACAGTGTAGTACCTCACAACAAAGTAAATCTCATAGAGGCGGATACGTTTCAGGTGATCAGATCACAAGTGGACAACTGAGACACATCTGTATTTAGCATGCGTCTCCAAACTGTCCTGCGCTACACAACTTGTGTTTGGATGTCACTACGGCAACATCAGCCCTGCACAATTATTACATAACAACAATTTCCCCAGTGTGGGATCAATAAAGTTTATCTTATCTCTTAATACCAGAAGAGCGCCAGCTTTTGTGAACAGTTAACAATGTTAGCTAAATGAGAGGAGAAGGCTAAATGAGTCATGAAGCACTGTACAAGTAGGGGCTGGTCCAGCTGTCTCTGGTGATGGGACGGGTTGTTTATGAGTGGCAAATCAGAGCAGGACAAGATGAAGGAGACTAAACACAAGAAAAGCAGCTGCATTTTTCTTTTGCATCCTTATCCAAGACGCATCGGGACGCATTAATGTTCACACTGCAAAAGCTATGTGGTCACATGCATCCCACACCACCTCCGCAGGTGGGTCTCAGTGCGCTTCGGTGGTCGTTCACAATTGTATTTAGCGTGGTTTAGCACTGTCCACTTGTGATCCAATCACCCAAAACACATGAATCCAACCAAGTATGAACAAGGTCATAGTGTCCCCTCAGCAAAAGATGATACTGTCAAAATTATATTCCAGCACAATAGTTTAAAGTCTTATCTATCTATCTATCTATCTATCTATCTATCTATCTATCTATCTATCTATCTATCTATCTTTACAGGACATTTTTCATGTTTCATAACACTTCCAGGAGTTTTCCAGTTCTGGGAAATATGAGTAAAAGCTCCAGGTTTTCCAGAGGCTGATTTGCCTCTGTATTACAGTCAACACATTCATCTGAACAAACTACTGAACACAGAGGACAGGAAGGTGTTTCACAGTCTCGAGACAGAATGAGCCTGGAGAAGGCTGTCACACACAAACTCCTTCCAGCTGAGGTAAAATTAGATCTAATTATCCACTCGTCCGCAGATAAAATTAAGACTCGACATGACAATGATCAATTCCAGGTGAGGTTCCTGCAGCCCTGCACCATCCCTCAAAATGGAAAGAGTCTGCTTTCCTCTGCGAGGGTGAGATGGAGCAGGGGGAGGAAAAAGATCCATCCTGCTAATAGGCCTGACTGCTGTAATGTGTTAGGAAGACCTATGCAGTATTAAATATGAATGCACTACAGACTGCGCTGCCTCTCTCTGGCTTCCCTGCCATACAGAGGAGCTTCAGCCCGGTCAGTCTGAATGCAGCCGTGTAACAGAATACTTCCACACGTCCAGCTGAGATCAATCGCACGCAGGAAATCAATGGCAAACACACTGTTCAATCAACTGTCCTCAACGCTGAGTTGTGTGACGTAATTGCAACAACAAAGGCAGTGACAGCTACTATACAAAAAGCTCTGTGTTTAAATATATGTCTGTGCAGGTTTTTCATATCTGCTGTAATATTTCTTCTACACAGAAGGACAGCAGAGTTTTACAGATGCCGTGAACTTAACAACAGACACACAAAAGAGGAAAACAGAAGCTGCATATTTTTAAAACAAATGATTTGAATATTTAGTTTAGTTCAATTCAGTTTTACTTTATCTATTTATCTTAAGGTGCTTTACATTGTAGTACATTGACTTTGTGAAGAGTCACTTTAGATTAGAGGCTAAAACTGAGCTCCAACAAAAACACACTACTGAGAGCTTTGTTTTCCAACATTATATTTTACAAAGTGAACCATTTAGCACTTTAGGTTCCCATACGATTTCCACTCAGACAAAACATTAATTATTCTGCATTTAGATAACTGTCCTGCTCTGCTCTGGGCTCACTGTGTGAAATAGACATAAGTGTGATATAGCACAGACCTGAAAATAAAATAAATTAGCTTTTTTTTTTACATAATGTGGTACAGTTGGTCCACAGCCCCGATATTTGTACTGCATCAAGTGCAATAAAAGAGTACCTCTGATCTGCAAGGTTCAGGACAAACGCGTATAAATATTTCAACACCATAAACAACTGAGAAACATCAGTAAAACAAAATTATCGTTATTATTTGCAAAATGAAATGAACTAAAAAAATCATGAAATGCAGTGTAAATACTGAGAGCTGAAATATTTGCCAGGAATAGTTTAAAAATCAGCTTAAACATTTAGAAAGAAGAGCAGAAGCAGAAAAAGCAGAAAAAACAAGAATATTAGAAAACACTTAACTGATTAAGAAAATTTGAACATGAAATAATTTAAGTCCCAAAAGTGGAATATTTCAAAAAGTGTAACATTTGAAAAAATGTGAAAAGCAGAAAAACATAGAAACATCTTTAAAAGCCTAGAAGTGAGAGAAACGTGAAACTTTTTAGAAAGAAAAAACGAAGGAAAAGTTCTGCATTTTTAAAAGTGTAAAATAAGAGAGACCATTTTAAAAAAAGCATAAAACTTGAAAAAAGTTGAATATTTTAAAAAGTATAAACAAAACAGGACAAAAGTACAAAAACAGCATAAATTTCCTAAATAGTTGAAGATCTTGATTCTTTCTCGAGGCTTTTGTAACTGAAGCCTATAGAGTAGTTAGTCCAAAAAACAAAGGAAAGAAGACAGAGTATTGAAGACTTGGATCACTTTTGTGCGAATACTACGTCAGTCTACAAACTAAATGAGCCTCGGTTTGATGAGGTCAAGCTGCAGTGAGTAACCTCTAAAGAGGTATGCATCATTCTGTCAATGTCAATCTGTCCCCAACTCATTACACACAACTCATTGAGATATGAGACGCCACTTTGAAGCTTCAAATAGGCCCACTTCAATTTATCTGTGACCTGTCTCCATCATGACCTTGTCCCAACCATCCAGCTTAACACTACACATTTGTCCCCACAGACTTTCACCGGGACACAACGTCAACAAACGCACTTCAACACATAACCACGTCCTGATGATGAGCTTCAAGCGATGACTGACCACGTGATGCATGTACAACTTTATTAATCACTCATGCGGCTTTAATATTTAATGGACATTACTCATTTCAAACCTAATTTCATTGACCTCAAAATGTTTCCTTGGTACTTAGATGAGATAAGAGGTGGTCTGCTTCCAAAGAAAACCAGTTGAAACACCGCGAAGTAGAGCTACTGTAAGTGATGATGAAGTCCTAAATATTATTCTGACCTAACAAAACCAAAGCACAACATGGTGGTGTGATGTGTGTTAGCTCTGAACACACCACACAGCTGCTTCCACTCAAGTACTAACTGCAAACCGTTCTCTGAAGCAGGACGACAGAAGAAAGACAAAGTCAAACAGACATGAATGTTTGGAGGCAGCAGCTGATAGCTGGACAGCAATCACACACAACTGTAGTTTAGTTTTGTTTGTTTAAATTCAAATCTCAGTTTCTTAATCCAGAATTACACAGAAAATCACCCGAGGGAGTTGGGTTCCTGCTGGATGCCATCTTGGGCTCCTGGGTGTTGTTTAAGATAAAAACTGAAGAAAGGAGACATATTAAGTTTGGTTTTGAATGTTGAGTGTTCACCATAGGATGTTGAAATATGTAGTAAACTCTTTGTAGTAGTAAAAATTTGAAGTATCTTATTTAGTTTTTTTTGTTTGACCATTTCATTTTGGAGCTCCAACCTGATTGGTCAGTTTCAACTTTTCTTCATTTGTCTTTGGTGTTTGGTATTTGGTGTTTGCTGTTGTTTTTTTAACTAATAAGTTGATTTTTTCAAATTTTTTGACTGGTAGTTTGTCTTCTCCATGCTTCACTACATTGCTTTACATCTTTCAACATTGATGTAGAGATGATGTAGAAGACAGACGGATGAGGAACATTTTATCAGGGGAATCACTACATATGCATCATTTTCAAATTGCAAAATCAAACTGAGAATTGCTGCAACAGGACATCTGAAAAAGTTATAACTGCAGAAAGATGCACGAACTGCAAGAAAACAAACAAATTATCATTTTCTGGCAGTTGGGGCATCAGAAACTTACTGTAAATTAAAACAAATAATCCACTTAAAAACAGTCATTTTCCACAATTAAACAGTTTTAGGCTCCAATATTACATTCAAATCCTGAGTATTTTTGTCTTTTTAATGTTTATTGCAGGATGTTTACATGTGTAACTGTTAACAATCCATTTATTCAGTGTTTTTGTTGTGAAATTTTCCATAATTATTACAATAGCTGTAGTAGATGTAGTAGCTGTTTTGTCTAATTACAAAACAAACACCTAACTTTACCGTTAACTTCAATCAAATATTTAGAAATGTATTTACAGTCTTAAACATGAATTTAACAGTTTTATGTATTAAATTAAAAATAAATATATTATAGATACAGTTTTGAACATGTTTCAACTGTTTTTTAATGTGAAAAAAAATCTGAAAATTGAACTTTTCCAGATATTTACAGTTACAAGTTTTCATCTTCTTTTACATCAGACATGTCCATTTTTAGATTTTCTTGATAATTTAATGCTTTTAAACTTTTAAAATAGAGGAAATAATCTGTAAATACAATGGAAAATTTTCATAAAATGACAACATCTTTACTAAAGCTCAGATCATCATTTAAACTGCACATCTACATCAGACCTGACTGACACCGACAGTAAACTGCAGAGATGAATACAGAATCTAAATCCCATCTTCTTTCAATTCAAACATACCTGAATCAGAGTGCTAACAGAGGAGTCAGTGGGCTCCTCAGGGACCAACACACTCACAGCTCCTAAGTGCTCACAACTAATGCTCAGCGCTGGTGCACAGACTCCACACCATCCAGTCCTCAGCGTTCAGGGCGTTGGCAAAACAGCTGCTGATGACGGGCAGCTGTTAACATAGAGCTCTGGAATAATGTCATGTTTTCTAGATCCTGTGTGTGTGTGTGTATGTGTGTGTGTGTGTGTGTGTGTGTGTGCAGTCTGGAAACAGTATAGTCTAATCTCTAATTGACAGCAATCTAATAATGATGTTGACAGTCAGGCAAAGCAGGAAGTCATCTAAGATGGAGTGTGGGCTAATAATTGCTGCCATGCCCATTAACTTCTGTAATATATTGTAGACCACAATTTGCACTCTCTCAGTCATTGCCCGGATCAACTACTGGGAAATCAATCATGTTTTCCATACGGGCCTTCCAACACTGTTATCATCATAAAAGCTGACATTAAACAATATGCGTGTCATATACAGAGACTACATCAGACTCCCAAGTGGTTCAGCGCAGTTGGGTTTTTCATAGATAGATAGATAGATAGAATCTAAAATCTTAAAACCACAACATTTTTCTCAGCCATGAGACTTGCATGAATCATTTACAAGTTTTTAGTCAATTTCATTTTGGCCAAAAGCAAAAGAGACACACCTCACTATCCTTTTATTCCAACTCACCATCAGTTTCCCATCCTCGACAGGTGAACACCACTCGGAAAAAGGAAGTAAAAAGTTCACCACAAAAATATTGTTAAAAATAAACCCGTCAGTCCGATTCAGAAGTCTGACGCGTCTTCCAGCGCAGAGCTGCTCATTTCCACGATTTCAACCAGAAAAACCCTGGAAGACAAACAGAGAGGAAGAGACCGTGTCCGCCCCACCGTGCACCAGCAGAGTTATAGTACTGTACTGTACTGCTGCTGCTGCTGCTGCGCTTCCGGATGTTCCTGTGCGCCAAGTGGATGTCGGGATAAAACTGTGGTGAACATTGTCATGCGTAATTGTCGGGAAGAAAATGTAATCAGCGCGCAGCAAAAACTAAAAGCTAAAACCACAAGTTTGTAGGAGGAGAAAAAAAGTCTCAACAAGAGTTAATTCAATACACCAGCTGTAAAACTGCCGAGGGTCATCACTGAGAAGCAAAACAACAACAACAACATCAACAACAACAAATACCTATCTACCTAACTGCTTTTTATGTCTTTATAACTGATTATTTATTTAGTAAAGTTGGGTGGATGACATGACTGGGAGCCAGAACTCACATACACAGTTAGTGAGGCGCCCCCTGCTGGACACAGACAGTAATACAGCTAAAGGTCTTTGAAATGTGGCTGAAAAGTATCCGAGTTTTTAAAGAATGAAATAAAACTTATAAATGTCTTTAACATGTATGACAGTTTTATCAATGCATGAATAAATCCATTAATTTTACAATTAGAATATGCGCAAGTAAAAATATAGTGTTATAAGACTAAAGAAATCAATGTAACAACACAAGTGCCAGTCAGTAAAACATGCATGTGTAAAAACCAAGGAGAAATAAGATAAGATGAGATAAGATAGGTATTCCCCGTCTAATGATGGGGAAATTTGCAATTAAGCTATTTAAACTAATGAAATTAAACTCATTACAAACTATGTTATTATAATAGTTAAACAGTTAATTAAACATAAGAAAAAATATTTCTCTGTTCTTTCTCCTTTTCAGATAATTCACTATCTCTCTCTCTTTTTTTAAACCAATAGGAGGATATTTATTATTCTGTTATCGTTTCCGTTCCTGAACAAACGGGTCTTTGAAACATTCAGCTTTATTACGCTATAATCTTTGAATAAATCCCCTAAATCCAAACTTCCTCGCATGTGTTTACATCAAGAGTCAAAGCGCAACCTGTTGTACTTCTCACGAGATCCAGTTGAACCCAGGTCTCTGTGGCCCAGGGTCAGCATTATGGTTTTAGTTTTTATGACCCCCCCCCCTGCAGAAGATTCAGTCAGTATCCCACCGACCCGCGGCGCTGTGGAGGAGGGTTTTTTGGGGCTTCAGCTGAGTAAAACTGACTGACATTTCTCACCAACTTGGCTGAATTCAGTCCCACACACACTTCAGACATGTGAGCCATCAGAGAGGCTGAGCACACCAACAGGAACCGAACCGGAGCAGCAGGTGCTTTAAAATGGATCAGCAGGTAAATAAAGAGTTTACTTCAGGATCGACTGAAGATTTACTGAATATATTTTCTTTAAAATAACTGATTTATTATTACTGTTATTGATTGTATTTTCCAGCTAAACAACGAAGAAGGGACCACACTAATTCCTCCACAAAAAGCTGCTAAAGAATCGAGAAAATCGATGATTTCCGCGTCTTTTAATTTTATCAATTCCATCATAGGATCCGGAATAATAGGTAAACACACTGACTTCATAATGCATGCATCTTACATTACAGTGTTCAAAACGTAATCATCAACTATTTTACAAGGAGTCGGGTAAATGCATGGAAACGTGTGTGAAACTGTTAATGGTGATAATCCGTTGCTGTGGCACATTTTGGTGCAACAAGGAGAAGCTTTGATAGTGTTCAGCCTGCAGTCCTGCATCATATGACCAGCGCCTGTTGACCCCCTTCACTTCATTTAACTCTTTGTAATCCTCAGAAACCTGAGTCACTGAACTTTCCTCTCTCAGGAAACTTTGATTCCTTCAGGTCCAGTATTGATTGTACCTCTAACAGCTTCAGTCCTGTTTGGCATGTCAACACAAACATACTTTGTAGTAAATAACCTATTTCATGACTTGTAAATTCTGAATTTGTTGCTTGACTATTGTCTAATAAGGAATTTGTATTGAGGTCATTCATTTAAAACAGTTACTCATTATACTGTCTGGTAAACATAGCATTTGAAACTTGTTTGGTTTCTTGATCTTGTAATGTAGCTACACTAGTTGTTGCAGTGTGGTTCATCTTCTGTTTTAAAAACATGCTGTGGTCTAATTCATTCTGGCGTATAAGTCAGAAATTATGTCAATGTATTGACTGTCACTGTAAAATAAAACTAAAAGAAAATGCAATCAAAAACAGGAATGTGCAGATTTGAGGTGAACAAGCACATAAGTCTTAAAGTTATGAAAATGAGTATTTTATAAGAAAAGATAATTGTTGTACCAGGGTGCTCAGAAAAGTACGGTATAAAAATGACAGTACAAAGAAAATATATAAAGAAACAGTACCTAATAAAATAAAAATAGAAAAAATAGCATGATGAAATTAACATAAGAACCCAACAGGCTAACACACTATCAAACCACAGACTGGATATAAATAATAATAATAATAATCATAAAGCTAACATGATTTTCATCTCTGGACTCTCTGGAGAGTCTCTGGAGTTTGGCATTTCAATGTGGCCATGTTGGTTTTTGGTGGTCGGGGTCCACCAAAAATAAGAAGAGTTGGCATCAGCTGATGACATCAGAAGGCCTTGTGGGAAAAATATATTGACTGAGTATTTCATAATTGAAGAAACTTTTTTTTTTTTTTTTAATGATTTTTGAATTGAAGTCAATTTAAGCCAGAGTTTATGGAGCCAGGATCCAGTGGCCATTCGCGTTTTAGCACTTTTGCATTGGCCTAGTTATTGAGACTCAGTAACAACGTCCATCTGTGAATCTAACAGGTTAACAACCTACGAAGCTAACAAGCTAACAGGCTTAGAATACATCAGACTGACCAGATAGAAATCCAACAGGCTGTGTAAACAAGGTTGTTGACTTTATCTGAGTAGATACCAAGAAGTCTAGTAGATAGGTCAGTATTTGAAAACCAAAGGCCTCCAATGAAAATGTCTTGTTGACTGAAACCAGGGTGAAGTGTCACAATGAAACAATAATCTGTGCAGTGAGGGCTTCTCAGGACAAACCTACACATATTATTGCAAAGTTTGTTTAAAGGCTGAAGATGTGTTTCAGATGTGTTCTGGTATATGGTATTACCAAAATATTCATACTTTGTTATATATATTGTTTCCATAGCAGACATGAGTCACCTTCTGTGTAGCTAACATCTGCATTTCATGTGAGAGTAAATCTTTTTGCCTGAGGATTATCAGAGGTTAGGCTTCTGCTTTGAACAGGAAATTCTCATGTTTAGCTTTCTGGAGATGTTTAATCTTCCTCCTGAATATTCTTCTGTTTGGACCAGGTTTACCGTATGCATTGAACAAAGCTGGACTCCCGTTTGGCCTTCTTCTTTTGGTAGTTGTCGGATTCATCACAGGTTTGTATTTTGAAGGTGTGGTGTTTGCAAGGAAGAAACAATGAGCTGATGAACAGTCAAAACACATTCTTACACTTGTGTTTCGTGGCAGACTACTCGATCATCTTACTGATTAAAGGAGGAAACCTGTCAGGGACAAACAGTTATCAATCACTGGTACAAAGCACATTTGGTTTCACTGGATTTCTGATTTTATCTGCACTGCAGTTCCTGTATCCTTTCATTGGTAAGTTGTTTGAAGTACAAAGCTGAGGATTAAATCAAGCTTTTTGTCATGTTACGCTGATGATATCTATTTATTTATCTTGCCACTGCTGTTTGGCTGTTGATATCTGGTTCAGCAGAAATAATACTGCAGGACTATTTAAGTACTACATGGTTGATTCAGCTCACTTTTCTCCCACAGCTATGATCAGCTACAACATCACGACCGGGGACACAATGACCAAAGTGTTTCAGAGGATACCAGGCGGTAAGTGCATCAAAGCTTAAACCAAAACCATGTGTAAGATTTACATTAATTTATGGAAATGAGTGATATCTGTTTACAGTTGGTCCAGATCACATCCTCGCAGAGCGTCACTTTGTGATCCTGCTGTCGACCTTGTTGTTCACACTTCCTCTCTCGCTCTATCGAAACATAGAGAAGCTTGGGAAGGTAAGATTGTTATCAGTAATATTCTACAGTGTCACTGTCGTTTTGGTTGCTTTTAAAGCTGTTCATAAAACATCCACGTGTCACCAGGTGTCCTTCCTGTCCATGGTGCTGACACTGACCATCCTCATCATTGTAATCATCAGAGCAGCTACAATGGGACCACAAATGTACGAATTGAAACTCTGCAGGTTGCTAATCCATAGTGATTAGAGGCTGCTGTCTGTCAACCCTGGAGTTCTTTTTTATAAAATCAACTATAACAATAATCATGCATTGTTGTTTTGTGACTGAATGTGGATATCGCTCCTCAGCCTCCCCACAGAGGATGCATGGGTCTTTGCAAAGTGGAATGCGATCCAGGCAGTTGGTGTGATGTCTTTTGGTGAGTATGTCTGCATGACTAGAATTAGTGCTGGGCGATATGACAATACATATCGTGAGGACAATAGAAAAATGTCTATCGTGCCATTTCTCTTCTATTGTTTCCTAATTTTACCAATTATTACCACAAATATATCATTAAATAGTCTGCAACGATTGTATTCGTGTTGTCTTGTCACTGTACATACTCTAGGTTTATATAAGTCAAAATAAGGAAGAATAAAAAAGAGATTTTTCGCAAAGAAACTCCGTCTTGTGGTTTTGCGATGACACTGCCTTAGGTTCTTTGATTCTTGCAACATGCTTTATGGTTTATGGCCCGACATGAGTGTAACCATCCACTTCATCAGCAAAGCCTGGACTGGACTTTCCAGATGACCACACAGTGAATACAGAAGTTTAATGTTGTTCACACAGTAGCCCTTTCAGCACGGCTAATTAGCCCCCATTGGCGTAGCATTGTGTATGGACGTGTCATGAACAGAGGTCCACGTGCATGTGTTTATTACCTCCGCCAAGGAGGTTATGTTTTTGCCGGCGTTTATCTGTCTGTCTGTGTTCAAGATAACTCAAAAACTTATGGACGGATTTTGATGAAATTTACAGGATATGTTGGAAGTGGGAAAAGGAAGAACTGATTTCATTTTGGGGGTGATCCGCAACACCGTCCGGATCCAGGAATTTTTTTTAAGGATTCTCCTCACAAAGTCTCTCCTCAACGGCGTCCATCTTGATATGCTAGCACAAGCGCAGTGCAGTTGCTCGCACCCTCCGTGCCCAGGCGACGCACTCACATTTTTGGAGCTGTACGCGGACGCCTCCGCACCTGTCTGCTCGAGCACTTCCTGGCGTGTTCCATGACATTTACGTGACGCAGACCCTCGTGCACCAACGCGGACATGTGAACGCAGAAATTATCAATTGACCTTAACAGTGCTTGGCGGAGGTCTGCGCTCTCAGAGTGCTTTTCTAGTTTACTTATGTAAATTTACTGAGCAGCGATATTCTTGCTCTTGACGATTCGTTACTTTCGGCATGTCATGTGTGACGTCATGTCAGTCCGGTTAGCTCGGTTAATAGAGCTTCGATCTCAGACCCATGGAGTCGTGAGATCGAGCCTCACGCATCTCTGTAAATAAAATAATTAACACTGTGTATCCTTTGTGTTGTGACACTTGTAATCATTAGTTTGTAGCTGGAAGCTTGCAGGTGTCAGATGATGACCTGGAACTTCTCATGTAAATATTATTTGGTATGGTTCTTCATGATGCTCATGATACTTTTCTCTACATTTATCAACAATTATTCTTCCATTTGACTATTTGCTTGTGATTAATGAATACTGAAAAATCATAGAGTTATCTTTATGTTTACTGAAGTTCAGTTAAATGTTACTTCAAAATGAAGTTGGAGAAAAGTAAGCAATGAAATTTTTGTCAGACTTTTCAGAGAATAACTGAAAACATACTTTATTGTGGTGTATCGTGATATATATCGTTGTTGTGATATGAAATAATCAATATCGTGATATATGATTTTTTCCATATCACCACTTGTGCTACTTGCTTGGCAGCAAAGGGTTAGCAGAAAAATAATTGGTAAATAAGTCAAATTTCTACTCAGGTGAAAATGTTTTTCTGACTTTCATTTGTTACAAGGCCAGAAAAATAACTCCAACAGGTTAATTATGTCGCTCTGTTTGTGACCATGTTAGTTATCATGACTTTACATGGGAATAATGTAGCCAAAGTGGCCAAACTTCAGTTCATGCCGCATTAATTTAATGCGATTAAATTGAGCCAAAGCTTCGACATACAGTATTCACTATTCAGAATAAAACATGCAACACAGCTTTATTGTAAGGAGATCAAGGCCATCCCTTTCAAACAATGTCCAAATTATTGCTGTGCCTTTGGGAAATTACAACACAGGGTATTCAAATCATCATCAAAAATTCACATATTTTTACTACATTTGTTTCAGTACATACAAATATCATGCAAAATGAAATCCACAAAGTGTGCTGTAATTATTCAAAAACATGATTTTTCTGAGTTGACTGTTGCAGTTGCAGGCCACTACAACATGAAACTCCATAAAACTGATTATTCAGTGTATTCTTCCTGTGAATTCACCTCTGATTGTCTGTCTTCTTGTATGTCTTCAGCCTTTATTTGCCACCACAACAGCTTCCTGATCTACGGCTCTCTGGAACAGCCCACGCTGGCAAACTGGTCTCGGGTCACCCACGTCTCAGTGGGCTCGGCACTCATCATCAGCGCTGTGTTCGCTGTCGCTGGATATGTGACCTTCACTGGCTACACACAAGGTACAAAATGCGTAGTAGTGCAACTGATACACATTCATATTCCTCTTACTTGTTTCCACAAACTCATTTTTATTTCACATCTTAAGGAGACATATTTGAAAACTACTGCAGGGATGATAACCTGGCAACATTTGGTCGCTTCTGTTTTGGGCTCAGCATAATAACCACATTTCCACTGGAGTGTTTTGTTACACGAGAGGTAAGTAAAGCTTTGGATCACTGAACACTTTCTCAAAATTCACAATCATTTGTCCAGTTGCAGAAAATGCATCAATTTAAATCCTTTATTTTTTTTATTTTTTGTGTGTGTGTATTTTCTCAGGTGGTATCAAATGTTTTCTGCAGTCGGGATCTTTCCAAAGGTGAACATGTGGGCATAACCATACTCATAGTTTCAGTCTGCACATCAATGTCTTTGGCCTACGACTGTCTGGGAGTTGTTTTGGAGTTGAATGTAAGTCACACCAGTCTGAACCAACACGTGTTGATTAGTGTACTGGTTCAGTGTTTGTCTAACTGGTATGTGTCTTTTCCACCGTCCAGGGTGTCCTGAGTGCCACACCTCTGATCTTCATCATCCCAGCAGCTTGTTTCCTCAAACTCTCCTCCGGCCGCTGGTTCCAGGGAGAGAACCTGCTACCTGTACTGTTGATATTAATCGGTGTATTTGTCATGGTCACTGGTTTGACCATGACCGGCCTCTACAGGGAAGACTGCTCGCATGGCGTGGAGATGTTTTACTGTGCAGATAACAATGTCTCCAGCACTTTACCACCTGTATGAAAGGAGTTACTGTCTCTCTCTCTCTTTCTTTTTGTTTTTTTAAACATTAATAATAAAACAGTACATCTGGGGTTTTGTGTCTCATGGTTGGCCATCGGGATATTGGCTCCTTTGCAAAAATATTTTTAGTTCTATATTTTTAACTTTGGGACCAAAGTTTGGGAAGTTTCCTCCGGCAATATGTTCATGCTCTGATGCATAAATCAGTTTTATACAAAATTATTTTGTTTTTCAAATATTTTGTGAAAGATTAATCTGAGGCTGAATGGGAGCAAATGGTTGTTGCCAGATTACAAGAAAAAACAAACAAACAAACAAACAAACAAATCCATTTTCTTTGTTTTTGGAAGGAGGCTGTTGGACCAGCATGTTACAGTTACATGGGTGTGATGTTGAGGTGGTCACGTACTTTAGACCATATTTTATTCATAAATTGAAATGTTTCATTTGCAGACTTTCATTTGGGATTTTCAGCTTTTTTCTGTCTCTTTGGTACATTTTCTCTGATCAGACATCAAATAATGTGACCTCCACATCATGTAGTCCCTTGAGCACATCATAAAATGCACTAATAAACTGCTTTGGCACATTCATATAAATGCTTCTGTACAATTATCTGCAGTTTACTTTATTATTAAAATGTATTTTACTGTTTCTGTGACAGTGTTACCCTCCAGAACAGTTCCTGCATCACATGTAAAATAGTTGATTCATTTTTTGAGACCTGTTTCAACACATTTCTGTGAAATTATTTTCTGTGAATGTTTCCTGAATGGATGAATTTCTCTCAGGTGAATCTTGATTTGCTTCCCATGAACCTTTAAAGGGCTGATTCCTGTTTACATTGTATGTTGCGGTGCAGTTAAACTGTCTTGTCAATTTCCTGGTGTGTTCTTGTCAACTAACTAAAGTAGAAACAGTAAAAGTATAAATGTATATTCTGTCTAATCTGTTGCAATCAATCCTTCACATACAGTAATATGGAACTTTGTAAAGTTGAAATTGATAAATAAAATACAGAAAAAGTTCAGCCTTGTGGTTTATCAGTCATAAAACATGACTAATATTTGAACATGCTTGGAGTATGAGAAGTATTTTGACTATCTTGTCCCTAATCAATGATACAAGGACTTTCCATGACACAATCATTGACATAAATATTATCATTTTTTGAGAGATAAATCAAGAAAATTTGAGCATTTTGCAGGTTTTTCCAGATAATCCATCATTTGACTGATGCCGTTTGTACTGACTGCTCTGATAAATACATTTATTTTTTTTAGCAGATGTTAAAGATGATTTGAGAAATGGTCATATCGACTGAGGAAAACTGTGGCTTCTCCAAGGAAGGAGAGTTCCGTGTCCAGCCACATGATGTCAGTGCAGACAAATCCAGAGTTTATTCAAAGGAAGTAGAAAAACAACAACGCTGATGTGTTTTCACAGACTACTCTTTATATCCCCACTAATTGACTGAACTGGCTTGTGTCATTTTGTTTAAGGTTTGGTTGTTTCTTTGTGTTTTCGTGCCCAGAAGAAAACTCGGATACCGTTACTCCGCAGGCCCCACATCAAAACGGGAACTGGATATCTGAGGAACGCCCCACTTTTCCAGCTCAGTGTTGCGATGCAGTTGTGTGTGATGCACTGTAGGGAAAAGTTGGCAGAGCTGTGTAGAGTTGTCAGGAGGGAAATAATGTATATCTGACCGCATGTAGGTCAAAGGAGAGAGAGAAGAGGAGAAACTACACTGGAATAGTTTTGCGTAAAAAGGCGCAAAACGCACAACGGAGCGGAATTATGGATCATTTATCCAAACAAAAACTCTGTTTATAGCTGTTTGCAACTCACCTTTGTGACTGAAGACTGATGGAATTTGACAACAGCTTGGAACTGGATTCATGGTAAGACGGTATTTTTTAATAGTTTTAACCGTTTCTCATAAAAAGAAGGGGAAAAAACGCCTGAAAAAGTGATGACCTCATGTGGGATTCGCCCATATTTCAGTGTTTGCCATCATTTGAAAGCAGCAGGTTTCAGACTGCACAGCTCTTTAGTATGTCAGCTCTGACCAAAAATGAATTGTGCTTTTGTTTGTGTTTTAGTAGTCCGAGGGATTTTGTCAAACCGATGAGTTTAGCCATGGATGATCACGGATCCGCGTCCCATCCACGGAGCTCCGGTCTGAGGTATGTGGAACACTCATTTGGGTAATAAGCAGCTGTAATAAGTTTGTTTTGTTTGCCAAAGAAGAGAAACATCATTAGGATCTAATGGGAACATGTGTCCCTGAAGCCTTCTTTTCTTTTACTGCAAGTTTTTTTTTTTGAACTGAACAAAACCTCCATTGTTTTGTTTGTGGAAAATAGACTCATAAAACCAAAGAACAGAAGCAAAGGCCTAGAAATGTGTTTTTATTTTTCCAATTATTTTCCAGTTCTTCTACAACTGGCTGCACACAACCAGCTGTTTTCTCAATGCCACCTTTGTTAAAAAAAGCATCTGCAGCCTCCAAACTAACATTCCTCTCTCAGTGCATCTCAGCAAAGTCACAGTTGTTGCAGACGTTTCAACCTTTGAACTCTCCTCATTTCCTGCCCTCAGAGTTTCACTGAGAAATCAGCCCAGACCACATGTACGAGGTCATGGGAACTATTTTGCTTTCAAAACACCGTGCCTTCTCTCGTCTGATCTGTGATGAGCCTGGTAATTTTTCCTCTCTTGTGCATTCACTTGGGCTGAAACTGATATTCTGTAAAATACTAATTCGTCATATCCAATATATTCAAAGCAAATTGCAGTGAAGAAGTGCGGCGAGTGTGTGACGTGATGGAATTTCCCATCAGTTTTGGGTCATAGACTCAGGGATGATGTCAGCTGCTTGTATTCCAGTGGTTGGAAGCAGAGAGAGTGAGTTTCCAGAGCTCTGTTTCTACAGTCACTCCTCACTCCTTTGGCATCAATCTGCAGAGATTTCTCAGATTTAAATTAGAGGTGAGATGGAGAATTTGAGGGTATGATAGTTTCCAGTTCCAGTGAGAGCTGTGCAGCAGTTTCCAGTCCTGCCCTGCATACTGTAATTTCCCTTTTGTAAAAATAGAATCAGGCACATTATAGACAGTTTACCAAAAAAAGAAAAGAAAAGAAAACACAGTCCTCGTGGTGTGACTTGTGTTCATATTTCATAAGTATTGTGTAATGTGAGCCCACAGCCACACTCCCTGGCAGCAGAATAAACCTCTCTGCGGTTTGACTATTACTTGAAACCACACTCCTCCATAAGCTGCTGCTGGTGTGTGCGTATGTGTGTCTCTGTGTGTGTGTGTGTGTGTGTGTGTGTGTGTGGGGAGGAGACATGTGTTCTCTGTCTTATTTCTAGCTTTTTATATTTGGGGTGAATAAACCTGCAGCAGTAATATGTGAAGATTTTCTGTGACCCTCAGAGCTCTGCTACATTACTTATCCAAACACTGACGCTGCCAGAATCAGGAGAGCAGTGGTTTTTCAAACAGAAATGCTGCTAACACACTAACACACATGTAGTTTTTAACATTTGGTACTTTATCACTGAAAAGCCTTTTTGAGAGGCTGTTTTTATTTTAACAATCAGAATTATTGTTTGTTTAATGCACATTGATTCACTCCTATACCCAGGGTCTCCACGCCTCCTGGAAACCCTGCAATTCTTCAGACCTATTTTCCAGGACTGGAAATGAAGAGAAACATGTAAAATGTCCTGAAAATCAATGAGTTGTTTTGGAAATAGTGTTGACTTTGTCGTCTTTAGCTGAGGGTCAAATGTGAAATCTCTACATTTTTGAGATTTTTTACGACAGACTATCCTATAACATTTTTTACGGATGGCATAGCAAATGAATGAAAAATAATATAAACATTCTGTGATATTAAAGTTGTCACAAAAGTCACAAATTTACCAATAAATACATAAATAAATGCACAAATTGGTATTTTCTTAAAATCACAAACTTTTGAGGAAAAAAATCTTAGAAATCGAAAAATAGCAAATTTACAAAAAAAACACATTCTTGAAGATGAAAGATTAAAGTTTATGAGGGATAAACTCATATTCTGAAGTTATGATTCCCATTGATCGTACCAGTGTGATGTCACAGATAACGTCCTGGAAACTTGTATCTTGAACATTGCGTTGAATCCTTCTCCTTCCTGTAACGGTGCACTGCTCGGAGGCAGCCCTGCTAATTGGACACACCTTGCACCATGATCTCACACGGCTGGCTGGCGTTCCTCAGGGGCACAATGTGGAATTAGTTAAGGTGAAGTGGATCCCCACAGCTGTTTCCAGACATACAGGCGGTGCAGTCCAAGGCCACAGCTGCTCACATGAGTGTGCACATGAAAATAAAGGCAGGATTGACTCATCATGCTGAGATACGTGAAGAATGTGGGCAGTTAAAAACACAGTGACAAAAGTCAAGGTGGAGAAATCACTGAGGCTGGAATGGTGTTTTTCTCCTTGAAATTATCCCCAGAGACAACAAGGCTGTCTCTTCTCTCTTCACTGAGCAAAATATAATAATTCAGTCCACAGCATGCTGAGCCCACTCAGATCCTCTGTGTTCAAAAGGCAAGATAAAGGGTGTCATTCAAAGACATCCACCCACTGGAAAATCAGCATTAAGGCCCTGAAAACGTCAGCTACTGTGTGTACTGTTACAGTTTTTTAAAATGTGTTTGTTTATATGTTTCTTATATTATTGTAATAGCTTTGTCAGTTTTGTTCAGTAGATAAATCTGTTAAACTCAAGTTTACCAGTCTGGTGGTCCATGTGGAAAAAAAATCATTAAGTAGATATTAGGCTTCAAAAAGAGAAAGATCTAGGGGCAGCGTTAGCTTGATCAGCTGGTCTCCTCTGAGAATGGCACTGAAGTCGAGTGTCATACACATTGGGCAGTGTCCTCGGGTTCATCGGTCAGAATCGTCTCCTCACTCCTGTCATGTCCAAAAATGGTCACTTCTGACTCCAAACAACTAAAATGATGACGTTCAAATACCAAACTCATGGCTTCAAAATGCAACAAACCAATCAGTGATGTCTTCATCCATGTACAGTCTGTGGTTTTAATGATGGAAAATTGAAGTGTCATCTGAAAGTTATGAAAACAAGTGCTTGATTCAAGTGAACTAACAAGCTAAGAATCCAACAAGCTAACAGATTAACAAGCTATGAGTTCAGCAGGCTTAGAAAGTAACAGGTTGACGCTTTAAGGTTTACAAGTAATTATGAAACCAACAAATTAAGAAGCTAGCAATCCAACAGGCTAACAGGTTACCAGGCTAACAGTCAACCAGCTAAGTGTTTAAGAAGCTAACAGTTTAGCAGGCTAACATGCTAAGAAGCTATCAGTCTAACAGATGAACAGCCTAAAATTCCAGCTGGCTAACAGGCTAAGAGTCCCACAGGCTAACTGTTACTGTTTTATTTATTTATTTATTTTCCATCAGTGTTGGTTCACTTTTATCTCATGGATGATTTCTGCCTCACGGCGCTACAAAGTGGCCAGCATCCAGAGGGCAGGGAATAATGAGTTGTCTTTGTTACCACACTGAAGCCAACGCACTGACCGTAAATACCAGTGAATACCTCTAAACGGACATTCTGTATATTATAAAACACAGTTTATGGGTTAGTGAACATTTTCCTTCTTCTACTCTTGCACATGTTTATATGATACTGATGTTATTTGAATAGGTTTGACTGTACAGCAGCAGATCAGAGCAGAGAGCTCGGCCCCTCTTTGTTTCTGTTTCAGGGCATCACAGTTGGATGCCTCCCACTCTCAGCCTGTGTAACATTCACAGTGACCTCGCATGAATTTGTCCTTTGTGCACTCTCAATAGGAACTTTTACATATCTCCAAACAACATTCAGACATCTTATGTGACAAAAGGACAAATTGCCTTGATTTACTTGACCTTCATTATCAGTGTTTGTCTTGTTCAGATGAGATATTTATAGAAAAGGGCAGTTTGTTGATCACACTGTCACTGTGCATGTGTTTGTGATGTTGTTGTTTGTTGGTACTGTAGCACTGGTTCCTGTTATGAATTTTGCATAATATCAGAAATCAAATAAACTGATGAAGTGAAACCTTATCATCTCCTAACACACAGTCCAGCAAGCTGTTGAACTGTGACTGACAAACAATTCATTGTGCAGCTTTCATTTTACATTTAATCTTGGCTTTTTATTTGTAATCACAGATTTTTTAAAATGATTTTTTACACATTAAACTCATGAAAATACATTTATTAAATACTTTTTGTCATGAAAAGAAGCAATCTCTGTCAATTAATAAACAAATCGATGTATAATTAGAGAACCACTGCTTTATTTTAAGGTTAATTGACAATTTTAGAAATATATCAACAGCATCAAGCAATTTATCATATATGTATTAATAAAAAATGTTTTATTTGTTAAATTATAATCATTTTGTCAAAAAAGAGAAATTACATAGTAGATGTTTTATAAATATATTTAATTTTCAAAATATTTTTGTTGGAAAGCACTTGACATAATTATATTAAGATATTTGTGAATTTACAGTCAAATTGATGTCAAATTAGAGAGCCAGCCTTGAGATTTACAGTTTCATTAGCTCAATAGCAAATAAATATTTGTAAAATCATGATACATTTGTCAGTGCATTTTAGGAGTTTTTTTTATGTAAAATAATAACAATAATAATAATAATTTCACATCTATTTTTGTATATTTCTAAAAATAATTTTGTGAATTCCCACCCAAAAGATAAAGAAAATTTTTACAACAGACAAAATCTATATCTGTACAACTACAGATTTCTTTTCTTTTTTTTACATTTTTCCTCCAAGATCCAGATGTTTTCCGCTTCTAGTGCTTCTTAGGTTCAGCTTGTGTTGAAACTGTTGATACTATAGAGAAGCAGAACGCTAAAACTGTTGATCCAGGTTCTAAATAGGCCACAACAATTAGTTTTTCACAGAGAAAGTTCCTGGAAAAGTTTCTGAAGTTCCTCCTCTGACTGAGACATTGGACCATCAGGATGGTTGTGTTGTGTGGTGGTTGATTTGTTATTGCACGTGAGAGAAACCCTTGTGACATTACATGAATTTATGTGTTTTAATTCTAGATCTCTGCGTCTGTGGGACATTGAATACACTGTTTACACTTGTGGTGATTAAATACAGAAATGTGCCTGTTTTGGTGCAGATTCACTTCAGAAACCTCAGTTCATGTGATCAGTAAAAAGATGGGAGGCATGCTGGCTGTGCCTTTGAAAGATGCCCCGCTGCAGACAATGCTGTATTGTTTCAGATGAAAGGACGCAGTGTGATAGCTGTAATCATGACTCAAGGGAAGGTTTTCTCTCTCTGACCCAAGTTATTTTATCTGAATGTTGGTCTCACTTTAAAAAAAGCACACAGTTGGTCGGTCAGCAGAGACTGCAGTGATAATTACTGTGCCTTATCTTTTTCTGTGCACTCTCAGTTACCGTGAAGGGTAACTGTGTTTATCTGGAAGAGGACAGCAAACAACTTCTGACATTACAAATCTATTCAAATTTTTAATTCATAAAGTCCCTGAAATGTAAATTGTGTTCTCTCTGTATTTCACTCTCTCTCTGTTTTTGTCTTTGCACCGTTATGGTGCAATGTTAGGAGTGAAAATGTTTGAGCTGTTCAGAGATAAGGGGAGAGGTAATGTGCCATAGCAGCTCCTAGTTCACTTACTACAATGATAACCAGAAATCAGTCTGAATGATCTCAGACCCCATTATCTAACTGGCAGACTCTGGAGGAAGAGGAGCTGTTATGCTTTTCCATCTTTTCTGTTCTAAACACAGTTTTAAATTGTTAGGTGTTCATACTACACATGGCCACAGTTTACAATCATGAGACAAAGTGATGTACCAGTGATCAGACTGCATCCTGATGGAGAAATCTGTTCAGAAGATTTGTGACATATCCCTGACTTTTGCTGAGCTCTTCCTAAGATCCTGGATTTATTAATTTTGTGTACTGCACCATATAAATAACCATCTGTGCATGGAGATACTGTCCAGTTGTTAACGTTATACTCACTACGTTACCTTCAGTATTTCCCAACAACAACATTTTCCACTTGAGTCGCCTTTTTCCAGCGTTTTCCACACGTACACCCATTATTATGGACTAGAAAACATTTTATGTACAGCTTGTAATTTAAATAGTGAATCACCTGTTATGTGTCACAATAAGCAGCTAATGAGTGTAATATTTACCAAACACAGACGTCCTGCTGTGATCTTTGTTAATGGGAATGTTGGTGCTGTCTACTTTCACATTGTGGAACACAGATTCAGGCTCCAACATGTTCAGACTGGTTTGAAAAGTTTACATTTCCAGTCAACAAAGTCTCATGACTTTGTTTACAACACAGACTGTTTCACCTGTTGGAGGGTCAGCTTCCAGCTCCTGTCTCGCTGACGTTAGGATGAAATGAAGCACGACATAAATGGCCGCTATAAGCTAAACAGGAACTTTTTTGAACTGCAATCTGTAAAACTTCTCTAGAAGAGGTAAAGACTTTAAATGTAATATTAGAAAATTAGCATAATAGTCGTCTTTAGTAATCCTCTTTAAAGAACTGAACATTTTCAAAAGTATAAGAATAAGATAAAATTTTAACATTTTAAAAAGAAAAAAAGTCAGATATCAAAAATTTGATTGAAAGTTTAAATGTGATCCATAATAAGTTAAATGGTGTCTGTGAACATTATGTTTATTTGCTCCCATTGCAAAAATCGGCTGAAAAAAGTTGAACATTTTAAAAAGCACAGAAGCAGAATAAAGTAAAAAAGTAAAAAGAAGTTCAATGTAAGCCTAAGTGTTCTTTTAAAAATTAGATAGTATTAAATTGTAATTTTTTTGTTGTTGAAAACATGTAGAAGTAAAAAAAAACACACAGAAGAAATCAATAAAATTAATTATAATAATTTTTTAAAAAGCATAATGGTTAGAAAAAGTGGACAAGTTTTAAAAGCATAAAAAGTACAAAAAGTTGAACATGTGGAAAAGAATAGTAATGTAAAAAAAAGGTGAAGGTCAGCATAAAAATTCTTAGAAATGTGAACTGTTCAAGGAAATGTAGAATAAGCTATATGTAAATAATAATAATAATAATAATAATAATAATGCTACCACTGAATTCAGACTGAGTAGTGACAGTGTTAATACTTCATGACAACTGGTCTATGAATGAAAAGCAAATAATGCCACAAAATACTAACCAGAATTCCCCATAATGATGTTGGAGACATCCTGAGAGTCTGACCAATGCTCTGTTAGAAAAAAAAAACCACTGTGGGAAAAAGTTTTTGTTTTGCCTGCAATAATAAACATGGGAGGTGGGAAGTTCTCAGAGGGTCCCTGTGCTCCTTTTCTCCCTAATCTCTTTCCATCCCACACTGCTTATGAAGTAATGGCCTTTCCAGACCCTCTTAAAAAACGAAAAAAGAAAGAAAGGCCTGTGTTTACTGTGACTGACCTCTCACCAAATTACCAGCTGTGACTCTGGCCCTGTGTTTTGTCTTTCCTCATGCGAGAGCCATTTCCCCACCCCCAACGCTGCTCTGATGCAACTTTTTTTTTTTTTTTTTTTTTCTGTTGATGAAGTGAAGATGAATGATGGTGAAGACAAGTGTAGCTGTGTTCACTGTGTGATCTATACCACAGTTTTTAAGGGAGCTCACACTTGTATATATTTCAATCAGCTTCTGCTTTCTCTTCAGAGTTGACTCAAGAATTTTAACTATATCCAGAATTTTGGATTTGTTGTGTTTGACATATCTGTATGCCGACTGCAGAAGACAATCTAGAAAGCACTGAGAGAGCACCAGCCTCCACCAAGGTATAATCCAGCTGTAGTGGTTGTATAGACTGAACACTGCTGCCCTCTGGTGGCGAAACAGCAAAAATATCTTATTAAAACAGTCGATAATTATAAAGATAGGGATGTTCTGAGGGTTTTATCTTTTCAGACAGATTTTCATCTTCTGATCTTGGCCAAAATTGAATAGTTTGTTCCTTGGGTAAAACCCTGTGTCTGCAAACAGATTCATTGAGATCTGCTCAGTAGATTCTTTGAAATGTTGCTAACAAACAAGCAAACCAACACAGGTGACCACAAAACCTTCCTGGTGGAGGTCAACACACAGACTGAGTGTGAAGGTTTGTTCATTTTCTGTTTAGAGGGAAGGGGTTGGATTTAAGTTAGGGAGAATAGAGATGGTGTACCAAGACAGCAGCAGGAAGTCATCAGTTCCCAGCTCTTATATCAAATTAGCCCCTGTGGTTCAGGTGTTAGAGTGGGTCGTTTACGAATCCTATGATTGGAGGGTTCGATCCCCCGCGTCTTCCATCCACATGTCAAAGTGTCCTTTAACATTTTTTTTTTGATCAGGGGTGTCAAACTCGTGCCATGGAGGCCAAGACCCTGCAGGTTTTCTTTCCAACCATCTCTCCAGCAGCTGATCTCACTGATGAGCTGCTTCCCTCAAATTGAAGGAGGTGTTCATGATTAAAATCACCTGCTTTGGTGACTGGCTGGAAAGAAAAGCTGCAGTGTCTCGGCCCTCCATGGCACGAGTTTGACACCCCTGTCCTAG
>OOFC01026624.1:0-12680 GCA_900323345.1 Pseudochromis fuscus | reverse complement strand
TCAAAGTTTTACTGTGGCTGCTGCACAGGAAGTGATGCATTTTATATTAGCAGCTGCAGCACGATTGGTTCTTCATGTGTTTCAGTAGAAGAAGTGTGTATGACATGACCTGAACCAGCCAGTCTGAAAGATAGCAACAACAACAACAACAGCAACTAACAACAACAGTAACAACAGCAGCAACAACAACAGCAACTAACAACAACAACAGCAGCTAACAACAACAGCAGCTAACAACAACAGCAACTAACAACAACAGCAGCAGCTAACAACAACAGCAACTAACAACAACAGCAGCTAACAACAACAGAAACAACAGAAGCAACAACAACAACAACTAACAACAACAGCAGCAGCTAACAACAACAGCAGCTAGCAACAACAACAACAGCAGCTAACAACAACAACAACAGCAGCAACAACAGCAGCTAACAACAACAACAGCAGCTTAGCTTACAACAACAACAGCTAACACTAACAACAGCTAACAACAGCTAACAACAACAGCAGCTAACAACAACAGCAGCTAACAACAGCAACTAACAACAACAACAACAGCAGCTTAGCTTACAACAACAACAGCTAACACTAACAACAGCTAACAACAGCTAACAACAACAGCAGCTAACAACAACAACAACAACAAACAACAACAGCAGCTAACAACAACAACAGCAGCTAACAACAACAACAGCTAACAACAACAACAGCTAACAACAACAACAACAGCTAACAACAACAGCAGCTAACAACAACAACAGCAGCTAACAACAACAACAGCAGTAACTAACAACAGCAACAACAACAACAGCAGCTAACAACAACACAGCAACAACAACAACAACAACAGTAGCTAACAACAACAACAACAACGACAGCGCTAGCAGCTAGCAGCTAGCAGCAGTTGGAAGTCCGTTGTCCTTCCTCCAGTGTGGACCATTAGTCCTGAACGATGAAGATCTTGCAGATCCAGCTCAGAATTGTCAGTCTGCCACAGACTGGCTGCTGCGGTGCTGCAGTGTGTTTGTAGCAGACTCCACAGTCCCAGGTCTGCTGGGCTCAGTCTCAGGGAGGCAGGAAATGAAAGAGCAGAGTGTTTTCAGACAGGTGTTTCACTCAGGACCCTCTGAGGGGCCTCTCCTGACAGAGCCTCTTCAAACCCTTTGTAAAAGTGAGGTGGGGCTGTCAGCAGCAGGTCCCACTGATGTGTCACTGAGCCTCACATTTCAGTCGTAGTAAGTTCCTATTGATTTATTCATCCATATCTGTTTGTTTGCATATTTCACATTGTTTGCTGTGAGTAACACGTTGGATTAACTCTCAGCCTGTTGTGCATTTCCCTGATGGTTTGATAAGTTCACGTCCACACCAGAGGAGCTGCAGTGGATCAGCTGCTGCTGGACGCTACAGACGCTCGGCCTCTGACATTTGTTTCAGCGCCGTCCGTCCTCTGCACTGAGCCTTTACAAATTCCTGCAGATCACAGGGACTTTCTCAGGTTTTTGTGATTAGGTTTTGATTTGTTGGTTTGATGGATGCTCCTGTGGTGCCAGCCAGTCTCCTCTTCACTTTGTGTGACTGACTGTGTGCTGTAATTAATCATCACCACTGTACTTATGGGATTATTAATACCTCAGTAATGGACAGTTAATTCCTCCATTGCAGACGGGGCCTGGTGCTGATTCCTGCTGCATCTCACTGACTCATTTGTCTGGCTGCAACATATTGACTTGTGCTCATCATATTTCATCAGGCTTCCTCTCTGTTGTTTCCTCACCTAAAAATTACACCTGGTGCTCCCAGTATTCCCAACACACATACATCTTCATTCTTTGAGTCATACATCCAGTTTTTTGAAAAGCTCTTAGCTCGACACACAAATTGGACTTCAGTCAACAGATTAGTTTGCTCCTCGCATTTTTTACTCTCCGCTCGTGGTGTGTTTTTCTGAGTCTGTCTCTCACTCTTCTTCCTTTTCCATTTTCACGCATCAAAAGCGCTGGATGGTTTGACAGGACGGGCCCTAGAAACCGCTGCCTCCCTCCAGACCTTCCAGTCTCTGCTCCCTTATTGAACTGTTTTCTGCCCCATTTCTGGGCTTTTCCATGGCAACCAGGAGCCAGCGAGCATGTGAGCGAGAAGAGTGAGGTCTCCAGTGGAAGCAGCATCTCGTCTCCGACAGCTGTCTGCTAAAAAGACAAAGGAGACAGGGAAAAAAACAAAGAGCAGAAAGAAAGTTTGGGAAAGTTGTTTTCCCTCCTTTAGCATGAAAACAAGTGAAGAGGCTGCAGCTGACGGATCAGTCGTCTGCACGTGGATCTGGTTCAGTTCTGACCGTCTCCTTCACCCTGGGCCACGCTCTTCAGCAGCCTTTGTGTTGCTGGGTTTTAATGGTGTTTATTGAAGATGCTCTGCTGATGAACAATGGCGCTCTCCACTTGATGGTTCCTTAGCAACCTGTTCACTTGAAGCTGCAGCGCCTGACAGACAGTCCTCAAAGTTTCATCCACGGACCCCCTCAGTGGAAGTAACCCACATTTCACTCTATTTTAAGCGTAATGTCAGATGTAAGGTCTTAGCAAAACATATGGGTCTCTCCACTCAACATGTATCAAACACACCCTGGTTCCCTGGAAAGCCAACATGTACCTGTCCTCCACCAGAGCCCGTCTCCTCCATCCTCAGCCTCTCCTCCAGCTTCTTCACTCGGATGTGCAGCGACAGGGCGACTTTAAAGTCGGGTTACGCCTGTGTCTTCAGCAGGATTACACCAGGATCCCAGCGGTTTTAAACAGTCACACTCTGCCACTCAAAGCCAGACATTTTCGTTTGGAGCGTTTATTAAAGGAGCTCGGGAGTCTGTGGTGACAAGTGAAGCGTTTTGTAGAAACGAAATGAGGGATAGAGAACAGAACTCAGCAACAAGGGTTTTCCTTTTTAAAAGTTTCAGTCTCCAGACTTTTATAGCCTTTGTCACTCACTTTAGAAATACAGTCACAAACACAGCCCAGGGACCCGGCGGCTCGGAGGACCAGCAAGTAACAAACAGTCAGAGGCAATCTGTGAGCGGCGATAACCACCACTTTATAGCAACGCTTTCCTCAAAAATACTACTGAGGAGGAGCACAGGGCTCCCCCCATCTCCACTGCTGGTGAGGGTTCAGCTTTTCATTCCCACTGTGATCACAGCAGAGGAGGGGGCGGGGCCTCAGGTGGTGCCAAACGAGGAAGGTCGTTATTGTGTCTCATGTGTAAGTGTGATCAACGCATGAGATTGTGATGAACAGTTTGAATTTTTATTGAAAGTCTTTGTTGCTTTGATCCATCTTAGCCTCAGACTGTATCACCTGCTGGTCTGTGGAGTCAGGGGGTTGGTGTCTGAACGTGGCCATGTTGGTTGTTGGAGCAGGAAGTGACCATATTTGGATATGAAGGGAGGAGGGAGGAGGCGGGGCTGACCCTTGAACCTGAGGACACTGTCCAATGAGGATGAGACTTAATTTCAGTGCTGCTCTCATTGGAGGAAAGAGCTGTCAGTCAGACTAGCCCCGCCCCTAACTCCTCCCCTTCTCTCAGCCTGATATCTCCTTAATGATGAAATGATTTCCAGATGGACCACCTGTCAATCAGACTAGCCCCGCCCCTAACTCCTCCCCCCAGATCTCTGAGAAGAAGAGTTGACTTTATCTGATGACATCAGAATGACTTGTGGAGAAATGTATTGATGAGGATTTTGGAGGAGTATTGCACTTTGTTACACTTTGTTTGTTACACACAGTGTGTGATGTGGACCTTGGATCTTACACTAACAGTAACTGTGTGTCTGGCTGCTTGGTGATGTGCACACAGCTGATTATTTATGTGTAACAGCTGCAGTTGGGAGCAGCAGGGGACTGATTAATACAAACCAAATATACATTGTCTTTTAGCTTTGTTGTTGATCTCTGCGTATCTGAGAGCAAATATGTGTCTGGAGCCAAATCTCCCTCTGGTTGCTACAGTGTCTGTAACGATGCTGTTGGAGCTTTTCAGCAGAAACTGAAACATCTGCAGCCGGGAATTGCAGCAGAGAGAGAGAGAGGCCACGGCAGGAAAGTTAGAGAGCAGACAGTAAAACAATGACCTGAAACTCATTATAAATGTGTGTAAATGTGAGGAGCGCTGCAGTCAGGCTCATTACTTGGAGGAAAACCTTTCACATTGTCAAACTGTTTTCACCGTGTCATTTTGATGCATTGCTGGAAGAAACATATTGATTGTATTTGCTTTAAAGGAGTGGAGAAGCTGAGTGTTGTGTTGCAGGGAACACAATAGCTGTCCTTTAGTGAAGCTGTCCTTAACACGTCATCCTGCACAAATTGTACAAAACACATACAGTCAAAGAAGCACACAAAGGAAATGCTCTTCAAGGTTAAAAGCAAAAGCACAACAGGCCTTTGGCACTGGAAAAAAAATCAGTCTGCTCAAGATGACTTCACCTGTGGTTAGAAGTGGGACTGCAAACACTGCACTGCAGAAATATCATCCTGTTAGAGTCCAACACACAACACACACCTGAGAGTCCACCTGAGATCATCAGTGAACTCCTCCATCTGCACCATTAACATATTCAGTGTGTCTGTAACATCAGTGGATGTGAATGGCAGCACTAAGCTTCCACCAATCAGACGACAGGTGGAGGATGCAGAGCAGCATCTTCTCCTCTGTCCAGCTCCCTCTAACTGCCTCCTCCTCCAGCTCCACTCTGCTTATCTGCTCCTTCTGTCACTGTCAGTGGTGAAATGGTTGGTGAGAGTATGGATCCACTTCATGACAATCCATCATCTGTGACAAGTATACAGAGTAATCTATTTTAAACAGCAGGGTGTGATGCTGATGATGCATGGCAGAAGAGGCTGTACAGTATACACACTTATGGGCGTGCATATTGATAATCAATTTTCTTCATTTTAACCACTGCAGAGAAAAAAATCCTCTTTTCCTGGAGCCACTGTGTGTTGCAGCTCGCTGAATAATATGCATTGTGATTTCCTGTGTTGCCTCCACTCACATTCAGAATACTGATAAACAGGCAAGTGCTAAATTGAAACATGATGTGGAGACGTGTCCAACAGAGTCTGTTCAGTTTGCATCCATCTTAATAGTCAGAGGACAATGGATTGAATATTGGACAGGAGGCGAACCGACGGACAGAGTGGCTGCAGGAGCAAAAACACTCTCATGGGTTCAGCTGAAACTTCAGGGCGGAGCTGCAGCATCAGGAGCTGTGGTGATGGTGGAGCTGCAGCATCAGGAGCTGTGGTGATGGTGGAGCTGCAGCATCAGGAGCTGTGGTGATGGTGGAGCTGCAGCATCAGGAGCTGTGGTGATGGTGGAGCTGCAGCATCAGGAGCTGTGGTGATGGTGGAGCTGCAGCATCAGGAGCTGTGGTGATGGTGGAGCTGCAGCATCAGGAGCTGTGGTGATGGTGGAGCTGCAGCATCAGGAGCTGTGGTGATGGTGGAGCTGCAGCATCAGGAGTTGTGGTGATGGTGGAGCTGCAGCATCAGGAGTTGTGGTGATGGAGCTGCAGCATCAGGAGTTGTGGTGATGGAGCTGCAGCATCAGGAGTTGTGGTGATGGTGGAGCTGCAGCATCAGGAGTTGTGGTGATGGTGGAGCTGCAGCATCAGGAGTTGTGGTGATGGAGCTGCAGCATCAGGAGCTGTGGTGATGGTGGAGCTGCAGCATCAGGAGCTGTGGTGATGGTGGAGCTGCAGCATCAGGAGCTGTGGTGATGGTGACAGGTTTGACCTGTGTCGTTGGTCTGTGCTTGTTGCTCCAGTGATTAGTGACTCCTGGTGATAGTTTCCTCCTTGCAGGTTTTCCTGAGCTTCTTCCTTGTTTGCTTTTTGCACAAATTGTTACAAGAAGTGGCAAATATTACCATGGCAACATGGCAACTGTCCAATCACACCGTGCAACAGTCCTTGGTGTAGCCCACAACATTTCAAATTTCCAGATCCGTCTACCCTGCAACATGTTATCAGATGGAAATGAGTCATTTGTGGATATTATTAATTATTGTTGGATTGATACAGTCGTCAGCATCACTTCCAGTTGTCTGTCCTCTCAGCAGCCGTTCCTCTCTCCCCTGCCTCTCCTCCTCCTCCTCTGTCCCTCCCTGTATCCCAGCATCACACCCTCATCCCTGTGCTCTCAGTGGCAGTAAGCCCGTGATTTCCAGACCATTCTTTGGAGATATCTGTGGGCTTTCTTCTTGCTCCCAGCCCCCGTTGCTACAATTTCAATCTGCCTGCTGGTTTGAAGGGGCTGCCAGGTGCTTCTGGCTCAACCATATGTCCTCTGACACTCTGTCTTGGGGATGGGAGCAAGGGAGGAGGAGGAGTGTGGGGTGGGGGGGTTAAAGATGAGGCTATCTGGAGCTACCTCTGAGAAAAAGTCTCCCTAAAAGTCAGTTGGCTGACACGTGGCAAAAACACAACCCACCAAAACTAAACCTCTCTCCTAACTCCTGTGTGTTTGAGCCCTGGGAGGGTTCAGATACGGGGATGGCAGCGAGTTCTTCAGCGGGTCCCCACGGGGAGCGAAAAACAGATCCTGTTTCAGTGAGCCAGTTGGCTTGGTGTGGCGCAGTGACCGCATCGCCATCTCCGGCTCAGAGTCTGTCAGTCAGTCACAGTCGGCTGGGCGGCGGCTCCAGTGGTCAGGCTGGAGTTCATTCTTTTCTGGTGTCTCTGTCTCCATGTTCCTCTGACGGCCAGACACTTCTTTCAACTCTGAAACCTCCGTCTCTGCCGTCTCCTCTGTTTCTGATCCAGGGCTGTGATTCTGCTCTGAACCGGTCACAGCATCGTTCCAGCTGCTCCTCCTGCCTCCAGGTACGGCCTGCAAGCCCAGCGATAGTTCTGCTTGCACAATACACACACACACACACACACACACACACACACACACACACACAGAGTAGCAGCATAAACAGCAGCTAAACGCCTCCTTTGTTTGGATTGCAGGACCTCTGCAGATCTTTCCCAGAGGTCCCTGCGTCCCAGCAGCGTCTCAGAGTTACCAGGACTGCAGGATGCATCGTGACAGTCTGTAAATGTGAGGAAGAGTGGCTCTCATCACCCGTCACCTCTTGTGAGATGAAGGCCCCTGAAAGCAGCAGCCACCCTGCTGGACACTGCTCAGCTGTTAGAAGAAGTGTTTGACAGGAGTGGCAGGTACTTGACCTTCTCTCTTGCTTCTTTCTCTCTCACTTCCTCTCTCCTCTTCCTCTTCCTCACACTCTCTGGCAGTGTGTCACTGCATAGCCACAGGCTGACCACTCTCGCCCCCACAGCCTCTCTGGTGTCAGGGAGCTAACAGTCGCTCTCCACTGTGCTCTGCTGCTTTTGTTGTCCTTGCATTGCCACTATTTTCCATCAGTACGTGTGTGCAGGCCCGTGGTGGTGCTGATGTTGCTGCCGGTCAGTCCTGCCCTCTGCCCCCTGTCAGGGGGTCAGGCCCCAGGTCTCAGGAGGATGTTGTGGGTGATTCCACGCTGGAGGTCAGGAGGAAAAGAGGGAGAAGAAAAGTAAAAGAAAAATGTGCTTTGCATGGACTCACCACTGATGTGGAGCTACATGAAGATCCTGACATTACAGCAGCAGCAGCGACTAAATAAAGACAGACTCACATGCTAGGTTAGCTGCGGTGCTCTCAGCCTGGGTCTGGGTGGGGGAGGCAGCTGAATCTTTAACAGCCTTGATGCAGATTTCCATTTCTCCTGCAGACAGTGTCCCATGTATTCATCTCTCCTAACAATGGCAAAATGTCAGCATACTTTCAGGCTCCTCTAAATTAAACATTCATCCCTCTGAGTATACAGCTACAGAGCTGTGCCCCTCCCTCCTCTTTCTCCTTTTCACTTTAAGTCTTTATCCAAATGAGGAACAAGAGACGTTTGTTTCACTTTGGGCAGATGGTCCCAGTGTTGAGCTGGTTCTGTTTTAGTTTACTCCTCCACCAAATAACACTGTGTGGCTCACTGTCATGGTCACGCCCCTCAGTCCCAGACCTTGATATGTGCAACGGCCAAGGAAGTTAAAGACAAGGCTTAAGATGGGGAGTGGGATATTTTATTAATGGGAGCTATTAATATTCCATCGCAGTGGGACGATGGTGTATTTCTTTTTGCAGAAGCATAATGAATAACTGAGCGCCTCATGGTACCCGATTCATCAGCATGAATATTCAGGCGCTGCTGGTGCATCCTGGGAGTGTTGAGAGCCTCTTCTCCCCCCAGCAGTGGATCACACCCGGCGTTTAGTCTCACCTCTGTTCCTCATCGGGCTGCGACCAGCACCGTCCTGGGACCGCCGCCTATAGATCTGATGCTGGCTTCTCAATAACAGCCCTCCTCAGAGGCTGCTCTGATTGATTACACCACTGTGGCTTTGTGTGGGTTTTTAATTGATTGATTAATTGTGGGCCCGAGCTGAGATGTGATTGATTATGAATAGTCAGCAGCGGCTCGGAGCTGGGCCGTCAGAGCCCACAGGGTGAGAGGTGAGCTCTTGTGGCTTCTGTAATATGTTCGCTCTTTTATCCAACAATCCCACTTCCATGTGTGATGCTCGGTGTGTGTCCTTGCCCTGATCACCTCCGTGGAGCCTCTCCCCTGCTTCACCATGTGTGTTCACATGTGGCGTCGCCTGCAGCTCTGTATGTCCTGTTCTCTGCAGGAAGGTGTTCGATACAGTCAGGTCTGTGGCATTCAGCACAGACAACAAAGAGCTCCTCACAGACCAGCCTCACCGAGCCCACGCCAGGACGCAGCATAAAGATAAGAGGGACAAAGAGGTGGAGAATGGAGGACTCCTGTGGCACTGAGCGAACAGAGAAAGACTGACCCCTCTCCACAAATCAGATCGGATATGACAGTGACGGAGACGGACTGAAAAAGCAGACAGACTAGCGAGCACAGACAGGCAGTTAAACACACTGACAAACAAACATCCTGCGGTGATGCAGCGTCCCAGCACGACAATAAATAACTCAAATCTATGGATATTCTGACTTGTACTTCAAGCTGGGGGAGATTAGGGGCGGTCGCCGGGCTGCGACCACGACATCGAGCTCCCATGCATCACAGCCACTTCCTCCAGTTTCATTACAGTGTGATGGGTGTTGTTCCAGTGAGCAGCCCAGAAACAGATGAATGAGTTAACAATCAAACAACAGGACAGAGAAATGAATGAACAAACAAACAGAGCCAACAAATGAGCCAACAACAACAAAGAAGCAAACAAACAAGAGAGAGAAGAAATAAATAAAATAATGAGGAGGCTGCAGACTGCTGAGGAGTGTGTGTGGGTATCAGTCACAAGCTGTTTGTCTGTAATCTCCCAGCAGCAGCTCATTCAAAATAAAGGCTCCTCCTGCCGTCGGTGGCTTGGTGCAGGACGAGCATCTTGACAGCTACAGGCTTCATCTAATCACTCATCAAATTAGGAGTAAAACAGGAACATGTGTTTGTTGTGCTCTCTTAGGGGAAATGTCACAAGGAGTTTGGAAGCACAAATGTTGGTTCCTGATAAATATCCCAAAGCTTTGCAGGAAGACTCGCAATAAAAGAGGAATTCAGCTGAATACATGTACCTGCATGTAGCTGATGCTGAGGTGCTGACTGTGACTCACTGTGTGATCATGAGGATGAACTGACAACAGAGGAGTCTTCATGTTGGAGTCATACAGAGCATCTGGGATCACACTTTGTGTCCTAACTTGTTATTGGTTCAGGCAAACAGGAGGCGGGATGCTAATGAATGTTTACATTTCCTGTTGGACAGTAGGAGGCTGACACGTCCTGATGTGTCTCACAGACTCGTGAATGAAATGTTTGTTGAACTTTGTTTGACTCTGAGGTCGGATTGTAAAGAATCAACCATCAGTGTGTGAAGCTACACACACATCACCTGCTGGTCTGTGGACTCTGGTCCTGATCCAGGAGTTTGGTATCTGAACGTGACCATGTTGGTGTTTGGAACAGGAAGTGACCATATTTGGATATGAAGGGAGGAGGCGGGTCTGACCCTTGACCCTGAGGACACTGTCCAGTGAGGATGAGACTGAAGATCAGAGCTGATGTCATTGGAGACCAGAGCTGTCAATCAGACTAGCCCCGCCCCTAACTCCTCCCCCCAGATCTCTGAGAAGAAGAGTTGACTTTATCTGATGACATCAAATGTATTGATGAATATTTCAGGATATTTGGATTGAAGTCAGTTGGAGCAGCACCTGGTGGGTGTTGGTGGTATTACACCTGTAATTATTTTCTTTCCTATTTCATCATGTCTGTGAGGAACCAGGAAGTGATTGGGTCTGATCAGTGGTTGTGTTTCTGAGGTGGGGGCAGGTCAGACATGGCAGACATGTTGGTCTCTCATCAGAACAGCTCCACTGTTGAGAGATGAAACTGTGGTGGATGTATCTTAACATGACCACAGAGGTGGACACAGACTGTGAAATGAAGAACTGCTCATGATTTGCTTCAGGTCCAAACTGTTGACGTCTCCTGATGCAGTCTGCCTCCTCCTCCCTGGACAGTCCAGGGAGAGCTGTGTGAGCGGGTCACACATCACAGCCATCTGTCAGCCCAGACTCCCAGATGCGACTGTGCTGGTGCTGAAGGTGGCGTCGTCATAGATCAGATCCCTGTGTTCTGCATCAGAGCAGACACCAGTCAAAAGGAGTCAAAGATCACACAAGACCCTGCACCTGCTCATTAACATGCATCCTCTGAGTCTCTGTCTTCACACAACACTCACAACAATGGATCATCCTGAGTCCTGAATATGGAGTCCTGCTGACCGGCAGCTGCCTGGACGCCAGGCTGCAGAGCAGTGTGGCATCGAAGAGGACGTCTGAACACAGAGGGCACACTGGTACATGACATACACTGTAATACACAGGCATATACAGTAATACACAGTAATACACAGTACATGACATACACAGTAATATACAGTACATGTCATACATGTACTGTATATTAGTCAAAGTTCAAACATCAGGTGAGATGGAGTGAGACAGACAAACACCAACACACAGTCTGTCTGTGACCACAGTGAGGGGGCGTGGCCACAGTGATGTCACACATGCACTGACATCTTGGACACCATATTTGGAGAAGCGGGTGGAGCTGAGCAGCAAGGGGGTGGGTCTAACGGTGCAGCTGAGGCTGTTGATTGGACCAGGCCCATCAATCAATCAAACAAGCCACGCCCCCAAATACAACTCTCTTTGAGTCCCAGTGTCTACTTATTTATGGACGTATTCTCAGGTGGACCACCAGGACCCTGCTCAGGGACACCTCGTGGACTGTGGACCTCAGGGACAGCTGCTGGACTCACTTGGACACTGAGGACAAGGAAGTTCCTGTCATTCAAATCAACACCATCAGTGTGTCGCCCTGGATGTGTGTTCTGATGGATACACTGCCTGAATTAAATCAGTGTCTGGTGATGACAGTCTCTTCTCCTCTTCATCCCAGTCAGCCCTCTGCCTCCCTCTGCCTCTCCTCTGCCTCCCCCCTGCCTCCCCCCTGCTTGCTGCTCAACACTTCCTGTGTGATGACCTGAGGAGGATCTGTTTCCTGTCGTCCATGTTTCAGGATGGGCAGTGTGTTGGATCAGGTGTTTCTCTGTGAGGATTATATTTTCCTGTGTGTGGTCTCCATCCATCACCTGGTGGTCCTCTCCCTCTGTCACTTTATCTCCGTTAGTTCATCAGCATCACCACAAACAGCTGCCGTCTCAGATGCACCAGAGACAAACTGAGATGCAGTGTTTTTAATGAAGGTCTTGGAGGTTTTCCAACGAGTCAGCAGTGTGAAGATATCCACAGCAAACACGAGTCCTGTTTCAAATCTAACTTCAGGTTAGTTCAGTGGTTTCCAGCCTCGGGGTCAAAGGTCACCAAGGAAACCTGACCTCCTCAAAACATCCTTCAGGTTATTACTGAAGTGCAGCTCCTGAGTGCTGCTGCCGTCACTTCCTTTGTCCACAGCTTGTCCAAACAGCTGAGGTGTAATTGAGGCCTGTGATGTGTTGAGGTGTTTTTCTAGTGAGGAGCAGGAGGTGCAGCCCTGTGGCTCCCTGTGGGCCCAGCTCCACAGCTCCCAACCCTCCCTGCTGCCATTACACACACAAACCAGAGGATTACTGCCAGGGGCAAGGCTAATGACTGTCATGGCCGCAGAAAGCCGATTTACTGAAACCGTGGCAGGGAGGCGTGAAGCCAAAATCTCCCACTAAGTCCCAGTGTGAGGGGCCTTAATAAAGGAGCCTGGGCTCCGTCGTCTGCTCTCCACTGAAAAAAGTCACAAGTAAAAACCACAAAGAGAGAGTGTGATGTATGCAGCCCTCACAGCGTTTAACCAGAGGAAGCAAACAGACACACAGCAGATCTGTGACATGTTCAGGACACCTCCTGATACATCCACAAAACTCCTGTAGTCACAGCTGCTAACACACATTTGTCCCTTTGAGAACAGAAATACATCATCTCCCATCATGAAGGAATCACTAAACTGTGCAGTGGAACAGTGCAGGATACAGTAACAGTACAGTTCAATCTGTAAATGTTGATGCTGTTTCCAGTGTGTCAGTTTTTCCTTAACTAGGACGGAGAGCGGGG
>OOFC01026613.1:0-11124 GCA_900323345.1 Pseudochromis fuscus | reverse complement strand
CATCATAAATATTGAGAGCAACTTTTGGGAGTTAAATTATTTTCACTGTCACACAGTTTATGTGCTTCTACATTGGTTTTATTCTGAAAAGCGCTATTTTTTTAAACATGAATTGAATTTTACTCCTTGTAGTAGTCAGTTTGTGATTGCGAAACAGCTATGATTTAAAAAGATAAAAACAAAGGACTTGGCGTTGCCTGTATCCTGACGCCACGGGCGCGGTCGGGCCTCGACTGCTTCTTCTTTGTTGTGTTCATCTTGATTCCTTAGCGACCTTTAGACACCTGAACTTTTAACTGAACCCATCAGCAGCCGCAGTCCTCTGTCTCTGTTGTGTCACTGTGCAGTTTGGTTCATTCACAGCCCAGGCACTCACTTCGACTTTTTAACTCCACCTGAATCTACCGCACTCCGAGGCAGCAAGTACACACTCAAAACTTTGTGTAAAAACTCAACAATCTGCATCTGACACATTGCACGTGCAGAGCATCACCACCAATATGTTTGTGCACACGGATTTTTATAGGAGCATTTTTCCAGCACTGGAGTAAAGAGCAGTGTAATGTGATTGTTATTTTTTCCAGGGTGGTGGGGACTGATAGTACTGTAACTGTCTCATACTGTGTCTGACTTCAACACCAATCAGTGCAAACAGAGACACAAAGAGGAGGAACCACACCCACACATCACCAAAGTAAAAGTCCATGTTTCCTGTTTCAAAATGACAAAAAAAAAAACTGTGTTATCCGCATTTGTTCCTGATTCCTAAAGTTTACATTTTGGTAGTTGATAAAGATTTGCACATTTAGGAAAAAAAAATATTGGTAGTAGAGGGAGAGAGAGAGAGAGAGTGAAAGAGAGAGAGAGAGAGAGTGATGCTAAAATCTCTATGATCCTCAAAGGAAAAAAAAAAATGTCTTAAAACCAAAACGCAGTGGCTCTTCACAGAAAAGGCAGTATTAAAAAAAACTGTATTATTATTTATCTCAAGCTCAGATGAGTTTGGAAATTAAAACTCGGTGGAAGAGAGAAAACAGTTGGGGTATTTTTCTGTTTGTTCACTCGGTTTGTCCTCGCACACCCGTCGCTCAGATCACACCACTCACTGTTGAGAGACTGTTAGCGGGTAGCTGGCCCTTCCCTAACCCTGCACACCAAGCCCTGACACCATGTTGTGTTCGAAGCCCGTCGTCCCCCGTGACTCCTCCAAACTCTTACGTTTCATGCAGAGCATGATTTCTCTGGCTCGTCAGGGAGAAGGAACCATCTCACAATGCTCACCACAGCAACCTGTTTTCAATGCTGTCTTAAACAAGAGAAGTGCCTTGTGTATGAATGATTCTTTTGTAAGAACAAGTTGATGTAAATGTTCATTTACCTCAAATGTTTACAAAACTGTTACTAAATAAATTTTTTGTACCATATTTACTGTTTGCTGGATTTTTTGAAGTGGCCCACGAACACTGATTGAAGCTTCACATGACAGAAAATAACAACTAGACAGACAACAAGGCAAAAACTATGGGTAAAATACAAGAATATAAATATAAAGAAATGTAAATATATGTGTTATAACTGTACTGAGACTGTGCAGAAATTGATTTAAATGAAATAAAATGTGCATGTGCATTAAAGTGCAGATGCTTGTTGTGCAGGGTGAGTGAGTTCAAACAAAAAAAACAGGTTTAAGTGTAATGTGCATGTTTCATCCCAGATAATCTGAACACAAAATCAAAATCTATTGTCTCCTCTTAAAGGTTTTACATTATATTCAGATCTACTTCCATCTCCCAAATAAAAAATGTTACTTTACATCAGATTTTAAAAGCTGTTCATTGGGGCTCATCAGATTTTTTATTTTAATGCTATTAAATCAGTGTTAATCCATGATCTAACAGGTTTAATGTGAATTTTTGCAGAATTTCTTTTCCAAAATTCCAACAAATTTCCATGACATGCATTTTATCTGGACTTTTATCTTTAAGCTTACATAAGAGTAGACGTCACTTCTTTTTTTTTTTTTTTAATGTCACATCCCAGGGGCTGCTGGCTTCCTGTTTACCCTCCTCTGATCACCATCACTCCCTCACGTCTGCATTCCAGCAGCGAATATTAAAATGTGGAGCTGAGTCAGCCCCACTTCACAACCGCGTCCAGAAGTAATTAAAGTACGACGGGCGTGTCGACCTCGCACCTGAGAGTCAAACACACGCTGCACAGTTACAAGAAGTGAGACCTGGCGACACTGTGCAATACATGATGGAGACGGTGAAATTTACAGAGGCCGACGAGGTTCAATTTGATCTTTGAGGAGAGTGGGTGTCAACAGAGTGTGAGATGAAGCAGAGAGAGTGGACGGAGTCTGTTGTAAAGAACAAACACAAGAGTTGAACTGTGAATATCATTCATTTAAATTAGTGCTGTCAAACGATTCAGATTTTTAATCAGATGAATCACAGGGTTGATGTGGAGTAATTACGATTACCATATTTTCTGGACTATTGGCGCTCCTGTCTATAAGCCGGCACTGAGCTTGCTAGCTTGTAAAAAGCTAACGAGCTTTGTGCCGCCGATACATGCGAAACACCGGTGTTTAAGTTCAATGCTTCGGAAAAAAGTAGCGACTTATAGTCCGGAAAATACGGTAATCACAATTAAATATCATTACTTTTTAATCTATATTAATCGAGTTTCCTTTTGCATGAGGATGGTTTGTCACAAGCTAGGTGATGCGTTAGCCAAAGTGTTAGCAGTATGTGCTAATGTATGCTTTGTGTTAATGTGGTATTTTAAGCTGAAAGGGCTTCGGTGAAAAGAAAACTTCTTCCTGTAGAGAGTCAGTCACTATTCCGTCTTAATTTTTTTTGTATTCAGATTTCCTCTGGACCAACCTGCTGTTTAGCATCCTCCATGTTTATTGGTTGGTTCTGCTTCCTGTCACCACAGGATTAACTTCCTATTGGTGCAGGTGTGACGACATCTCCACTTGGACAAACTGCCTGAAATGTGTTGCAGAGACGTTCTGTGTTGCAGATGGATTAATTGCGTTAAAATTATTAATCATGATGAGGGATTAATCTGTGTTAATGCATTAATTTTGACAGCCCTAATTTAAAACCTGTGAGGATAGATCAGAAAAATGTTATAGGCCAGTTGACTTGATTTATGATTAATGGTGGAAGAACCTATTAAACTGTAAAATCACACTTTTATACTACTACAAGTACCAAAAATAGAATAGAATAGAATAGAATAGAACAGTCACTTTATTGATTCTCTCCATGACATGACTTTGCTACAGTTGACAGAGACAACCCCACAGACAACAACACTGAAGGCACAGAGGCAATAAGTAACAAAAAAAAAAGTAACATAAAATATACAGTAGGCCTATAACATATGTACGGAAGCCCTGAAAGGACATGATTAAATACATTTTATTTTTGCCCTGATAACAAGTTAATTTCTCAAGATTATGGGATAATTTGTCTCATTATCAAGATACATTTGTAATCTCAAGAAAAAGAAATCAATTATCTTTTGTTTTCTCAAGATAACAAATTAATCTTGAGAAAACCACTTCCGTTAATTTGATAAATTATCCAATAAACAAAGTTTGTTTTCTCGTAATAACGAGAAAAATATCTCAGGATCTCAAGGAAACCTCTGAAATTCACTCAGTATCACAGCAAAACAGAGAATATAAAAATGTAATTAATCTTGTCCTTTTAGGGCTGCCGTACGTATGAGTAGTACGGAGGTGGAGGACAGAAGAAAAATCAATAAAGTTTGAACAAAGGTTTGAAACGTGAAGCAGAAAAAAAAGCGTCTCACATGGGATCAGATAAACATGAGGTTTTTTCACAGGTATGAACAGAAGAACACATGCATAGATTTTATATTAAATTCCTGTTTCTTGTATAAATGGATTATTTCCAATGCGTGATTGATCAGTGATCTGTCCTCCCGTCACCAGGTGATAACCGTGCAGCGAGGTTACTGTGTGCAGATATTTGGCAGCAGATACAGGACATGAGTGCTGGGCTCTTGGATCCAGTGGCTGAGGAGTGATGGGAGATGGTTGATCTGTTGGCAGGACTGAGCGGAGGCCTCAGCCTGTCACTCACAGCTTAGTTTCCACTGCAGAGCCACACACACACACACACACTCCTACTATTTACATTAATAATCCAGCAGTGGGACGAAGCTAACGTGATGTCACCTGTTGGTTTTGGGGATTTTGCAGCCAGGAGTTTAATGTTTAAACGTCGCCATGTTGGTTGTTTGGAGCCAGAAGTGACCATATTTGGATATGGAGGGAGGAGAGAGGAGGCGGGTCTGACCTTTGAACCTGAGGTCACTGTCCAATAAGTATGAGACTCTAAAAACACCCTAAATCCTCCTGACTTCAGCAATTTAATTATCAAATTTTACTTTTTAATTGAAGTCAATGGCAGCTCACCTCTAGTGGCCGTCGGGAGTATTGCACTTCTGCACAATCGCGTCATTTTTGAGATCTGGTCTGCAGTATAATCACATACTATTCAGCAATCTATAGAAGTAAAAATGCACATTCTATCAATTTATTTCATGCCACTACAACCGAGAGATGAAATATTTTTTATTTTGCTCTTTGCTGAAAAAATCATTCACAAAAATATCAAGCTCTCCAAACGCATGAGTTTAAATCCCCAGTAGTGTTTTATTTTACAGGCCCGTCTCCATAATATCACATAATATCTGGAAGGATGAATGTAGTTACCTTGGCAACAGTAGCAGTGCAGTGTCCATTTATTTCTAGTAATATTCAGGAAGTTACAGGATTGTACAGGAAGTGAGTGTGTCAGTGAATTATAACACAGTTACACACTGAAGTATTTGATAGTGTTGCAGTACTTTTGATACTTTAAACACAGTTGGAGAAAAATACTTACTTATATCTCACATACCTGACAAATGAAGCTCTGGGAGGTGACACCCTCGTCTGGTCAGAAACACACTGCAGTGGGTGGGGTCAGGAAGGTCAGAGGTCACAAGGCAGCACAGACCAATCACCACCAGCAGCAGATTTTATTTCCTGCAGATGTAGAAGAAACATGCATCAGTTTGATTTACCACCAACTTTTATTTGCTTGAACAGAAGTTTGGAGAATAAAACAACGTGAAGTAAATTTGTTACAAACTGAAGAAACAGTGGAGATTTTTAACGATGCAACGTGTCGCCCGGTGCAGGAAACAAACAGAGAAAGTCTCCGGGTTATTAAAGTGGCTCCAGCCGCGGCCTCTGTGCTGGAAAAGCGACTTGTGGAGAAAGCGAGCGTCTGCCACTGAGTCACCAGTCTGCAGCTCACAGCAGACAGGAGGCTATATTTAGCCTTTAATCACCTAACAAATTCACACTCAGCCCACAGCACAAATACCTCAGGCCCTCTTTATGTATTTCAGGAGTGTGATGAATTTGTTTCTGAGGCCTGACCGCTGCCTCATGGAAAGATGTTGGTTTGTTAGACACAAACTTTTGCTCGCTCGCTCGCTCTGTGCCAGAGTTTTAATGGTCTGACTGCTTTTTGTTTTTTATCCTCAGTCAATCAGAGACAGGCGGTAAAACACAGAAGATCTTGGTAATAAATAAATAATATAAAATAACAGCACAAGGAACATTTATGAGTTAAACTCTTATTCTTTTAATCCTTAAATAGAGAAGCACAATTTAATATTTATTAACCTTGTAACACCTGCAGCATCAAATAATTGCCAGAAAATTTTAAAAATCCAAGTGTTTATTAAATCTTCTGACAAGAAAATAGATAGATATAGAGTGAGAGAAATATTTTTTTTTATTTAATTACATTTTTAGAGTTTAATTTATTAACTCTCAAAAATATCACACTGATGATGTCTCAAAAACTGATATATCAAATATGATACATTTGGCTTTAAAGGGTTAAAAGATATTAATTGGTATCTAATTATTTGCTAATTTCTTCCATGTTTTTCTCATTAAGTTTGAAAAAATATATATTGTAGAGTTAGCATAAATTCCAGCATAGTTATTTACATAAAATCACCTTTTTAAAAATGGTATTTTCTGAAACAGAAATATAATAAGTAACAACACTTGTTCACGGGGTCAATGTTTTTGTTCACTTTGGATTTTGACTGAAATATTGAAAATGTAACCTCTACAGAAGAACCATTAAAATGTTACAAGGGAACAGGAAGTTAAAAAAAAGTTAATGAAGATGCTGAGGAGGTTTTTTTTCCTCCTTCTTCTGAAAAAACATTTCATCATGAAGGAGATATCAGGCTTCAAAAAGAGGAAGATTTAGAGGCAGGGTTAGTTTGATTGACAGGTCAGGTCTCTGAAGTGGAGTCTCATCCACATTGGACAGGTTCAAGGGTCAGACCCGCCTCCTCACTCCTCCCAAATCCAAATATAGTCACTTCTGGCTCCAAACAACCAACATGGCCACGACACCAAACCCACCGGTTTAAATCTCACTGAACTGTTCTTTAAATCTGAGCAGTGAATAATCAAATAAATCATTTAATGTCTGATCTAATGTTTCTTTATCAATTTATCACACATGAAGTGAATAACAGTGGTGGTGTGGCCATGTTGCTGTGAGGCTGCTGCTGCTGCTGCTTGTATAAATGATGTAACGTTGCAGCAGTCGTACAGCGAGCGTCATGTGGGACAGCTTGTTTTGACTGTCTGTCCACACAAAGAGGGAGGGGCTGTGCGGGGGAGGGGGTTGTGTGTGAGAAGAGGTCAGCTCTGCGGGGACACCTACAGGCCAGGGTGTGGACACAGTGCCCACAATGCATCTGGCTCACTCCACCTGAATGTGCTGAATGCAACAGGCTGCCAAGAAAAAAACACTCAGAGAAACTGCTCTGTAGCTCACAGTGAACGTATGGGAAGATAGAAAATATTTACAACATTATCTTTCTTCTGCTCTCCTGAACATTGTGAGATTTATTAGATAAATATTAAATATATTAGATAAATAACCACCAGTGCACAGAGATACTGTCGTTCAGATTCAGATCAAACACTAGTTGGAAAAGTTACTTTGTTTACAGTCAGCTGTTGGAGAGTCAGGCTCCACCTCCCTGATGTGAGCCAATCAGAACCACTGTACAGTATCTCCATGCACCAGTGGTTATTTATCTAATATATTTAATATTTATCTAATACCTAATAAATCTAATAATGTTCAGCAGAGCAGGAGAAAGATAATGTTGTAAATATTTTCTATCTTCACATATTTTCAGTGTGAGCTACAGAGCAGTGCACGGAGATACTGTACAGTCGTTCACATTCAGATCAAACACTGGTTGGAGAAGTTACTTTGTTTACAGTCAGCTGTTGGAGAGTCAGGCTCCACCTCCTCTCACTCTCCCTGATGTGAGCCAATCAGAAAAAAGTGGGCGGAGTCAAAACAGCACATTTCAGACAGAGGATGAAATGAGCGACTGATTAATTGGATATTTTAAGATGAATTTGAAGTTTTTTGAACTGAATCTATACAAAGTGACTCCAGAGGAGGTCAAGACTTAAATATAAAGCTGAAAATGAGCCTAAGAGGTGAACTTTAAGGACAAAGTAACATTTCATGTCAGGGTTTGGGTGATATCGACCTCCTGAAGATTTTATAAAAAGAAAAGGGTTGTTACAAAATGCTGGATTAAACTACAACAACTATTTCCACATGGTATGAACGATGGCTCCTTGAAACAGTCCAGATCAAATACCAGACACCGATTAAAGGTTTGATGAAGTGGACCTGTGCATCAGCCTTTGATGTTTCTGTCTCACACTGATGCCTGTTCAGTTTTAAATGCTATTCAACTATAAAAGTGAAAAAAAAAAAAGCATCTTGCTGCCGCTTTGCTGTAAATCACGACGACCTCATGTGTCCTGCAGGAGCTGGAAACAGATTAAAGTCACTTTTCATGTGTGACTCCATGTTTTGTTGATGCAGAGTTTTCCTTGAAGTTGGATGTACTGCTTGTGTATTTTAACTGTGTTTGTTTAACAACCTCCACCTCACATTGCTGCACACTATTGGCAGCAACATATTGGATTAATTAATAGTAAATAATAATAAAATTCATCTGTAAAAACACAATTAATAAATGTCCAAACTGTGAATCTAAATGTAAAGAATGGATGGAGCTGATGTGATGTCACCTGTTTGATTTGAAGTCAGGAGTTTGGTGTTTGAACATGTTGGTTGTTTGGAGCAGGAAGTGACCATATTTGGATGTGAAGGGAGGAGTGAGGAGGCGGGGCTGACCCTTGAACCTGAGGACACTGTCCAATGTGTGAGACTGGAGATCAGACCTGTCAATCAAACTGACCACGCCCCTAAATCTTCCTCTTTTTGATGCTATACTAAAAAAATGTCTGTAATAAATGAAAAAGTATCAAACAAAAGATTAAAAACATGTTTCAAGTCAGAGCAGGGTGATGGATTTCAGAGGAAACCAGGGAAATAATGAATTTCTGAACTAAAGTGTCTCATGTCTGCAAACCATCACTTTCAACTGTGGAAAAAAAATGTTGTGTCACTCATGTAAGACTTAAATCAGTCCTCAGTCGCAGTCAGATCCACACAGCTCAATCAAACGAGGCTGTGGTGTAAGTTCAGTGGAGCAGCTGCCTGACACTGGTCCAATCATCTTCTCTCCTAAAGCTTCAGAGATGCTGGACCAGAAGAAAAAATAAACAGTGTGACAGCAGACAGCTTCAGACCGTCCTCCTCCTCTCCCTCCTCTGGTGATAAATATATCAAAGCAGCCGTCCCAGGTCAAACCGACCGATCAGAACGAAAACCCAGAACGGTCCAAATTCAAACAAAACATCAAATCCTCCCAAACTTCTTCACAATTTAAGGAAGAACACAATGAAAATGAACAACAACAATGAAGATTTTGAAACTACATTTTGAAACTATTATGTTACCTGGAGAAAAAACAACCAACTGTCTGCAGCCATTATCACAAATGGTCTGAGATCAGGGAGGCAGCGAGTGCTAAATGTTTTTCTTCCAACTGATCTGTTCCTGTTGTACTGTCGGTGACGCGGTTTTAATTTTTCAGTTGAGCCTGATATGTAACAACGACCCAAAATGTAACAATGTCCTGAATTGTTACAAAAAAAATAGTAAGAAAACCCAAAATGTAACAACTGGTCGATAATGTAACAAAAGTGCTGAGCCTGAAATGTAATTTTAAAAATGTAATAATGGATCCAAAATATAAGAAGTTGTTACATTTTGGGAAAAGTTTTTACTTTCTGGACTCAGCATCTTGTTACATTATTGACCAGTTGTTACATATCAGACTCTAACAAGACACTTTAGCAAACAGGGCAATAATGATGCTTTAATATCTGAAGGATAAAATGGATTAAAAGTTGATTTTAGCTTCAAACCTGGAGACGAAAAAGGAAGAAAATGTCTCTGAGTAGAAGAGAGTTTAGTGGGATGATGAGGTCAGAGGATGAGGAAGTATTTGACTCATTCTTTCATTTATACAGTTTGTAAAATAAAACTAAACTTAAAGCTGCACCTTTACTCTGCACACTGAAACAGAGGTGGTCTGATTTGGACTCTACTGCTGCAGGTATTGGAAGAACATTAATTTCTCCATCTTCTCTTTGTTTCTGGGTGGAGGACGTGATGCTGCGAGGTGTTTACACTGCATGTGCTGTTTTGTGCTTAAAAAGTAAAAGCGATTGACACACTTTTCTAATGACACATCACACTGATCTGATCTGTGGAGGTTTGAGATCTTCTGCCTCTCCCTCCTCTGTCATTAACAAACCTGCTCAACATCAACTGCTTTAAAGACGGAGGCGAGTAGCTGCTGGCAAAGATGCGGGAAATCAGGAATGTGATCCTGCCTTCAAAGGAGAATGGTGTCCGTGTGTTACTCATGTGATGAGGACATAAATCTGTTTACACCCTCGCACTGTTTACACACTGCGGAGGAGACAAAAACAAGTGTGTGTAACATCAATCATGAGGGATTCAGGTGAGGTTTGGAGAGGTGAGACCTGGTGTGTGTGTGTGTGTGAAAAGATGAGTTTGGTGACTGTGCTCAGGGGATTGCTGCACTCTCTGCTTCACTATGGTTTACCAAATAGGGTCAGGCCATCCTAAATTTAACCTAATCCAAGCCCCCGACTCCCCCTCGCATCCAGCCAGAGCCAAGGTTACAGTACTCTGTGTGTGTGTGTGTGTGTGTGTGTGTGTGTGTGTGTGTGTGTGTGTGTAGTTGTTGCTCATCAAATATAATCCAGATATTGTCACTGTTAGTTTGACAAAAGCCAAAAACATTTTCTGTGACATTCAAACTAAACAAATGAGCTAGGATGAAGGTCTTGGTGTTGCACTTTAACCCACATCTCAGGGGCCCAGGCTGCACTCCTGCCCGGCCCTCGCTCGGCCCTGCACCATGTGTTGAGGCACACGACCCGAGAAATGCAGTTGTCATCCATTCCTGCCCTCTTGTCCTCTCTGCAGCTGTACACTGCATCTACACACACATGCATCCCCACACACACACACACACACATCTACACACACACATATACAGAGAGGGAGCAGCTCTTCCCTCCCAGGTACTGTTGTTTTATCATTAAATGGCGACATTAGTTCATATCATGTGATTCGAAGAGGATTCATTGCACATTAGAGGCCCTAATCGCCACCTATAGTCTACCCCCCGGGCCTCGCCCACATGACCCTGCTGAGCGCAGCGCTTTCATTATGCCCCCTGAAAGAGCTGGGGATTGAGCCCAAACAAAAAAAAACCCCACGAGGGTGAAAAAATGTTTTTTCACCCACCCCGCTCCCTCTCAGGCCCGGCTGTGTGGGCGCACACGGCCGTTTTAGCTTTAGATCAATGGGACAAGTTACTGGAGTCTGGCCAACTCTGACAGATAGCACAGAAAGAAAAAAGCTTGCCTCTTCAAAAAATTGGGTTTTGTCACCGTGTTTTGTACCTCTACCCGTCCACCTCTCCAAAAAAAAATGTGAGGTGAAATGAGGGAATGCTTTTTGCATCTTTTTTTTTCTGTAAAAGGTTTTCATGCACAGCTCCTTCTGTGTG
>OOFC01026610.1:0-10125 GCA_900323345.1 Pseudochromis fuscus | reverse complement strand
AACATTTCCTTCCATATTGTGACTTCCACCAAAGATATTACTAGTATTAGTCGTTTATTTATATCAATATTAGCTCCACAGCGTCGTGGCTGTTTAAAGATGTCTGTTGCATGTTTCTAGCTTCATTTGTTTTTTTTAAGATGCAAGTTTCAAAGATGGATTTTTTCATATTCTGGATCATATTATTTGAAATTATTCCTTTATCTGGATCAATCTTTGATATATTGTAGAGCATGTTAGAAACTTGTCCTGTATTTTTTTTTCAAAGTGTCTCGACCATTTTTGGTGGAGTCATATGCATAAATGTCACATATGGTCCTATCTCCCAATGTTAAAGAATCCTTCAAAAAACTCCTGGATCCAGACGGTGATCCGGATCACTTCCAAAATCTAATCATTTGTTCCTTATCCCCATCTGGACAATCCCTGAAAATTTCATCAAAATCTGTCTGTAACTTTTAGAGTTATTTTGGAAACCAACAGACAGACAAACAGACAAACCCCGGCAAAAACATAACCTCCTTGGCAGACTTAATAAGCTAAGTTATTGTAGATGTTATCAAAAGAAATCCATGAAGCTGCACTGACACCCCCGCCCCGTCCCCTCATCATTTGAGCTTTGTGAATGGCACATGCCCCCAGTGACATGCTGACTAACGCAGGTACTCCCGGTCAAGCCTCCTCCCCTCCGCCCGCCCACATGGACAGCCACCAGGTGAACGAGAAGATGGAGACGGTCCTGTTCCAGCTGAGGCACGTGACCCGCGAACGGGACGAACTGCGCAAACGTCTGGCCCTCTCTTCACCCGGAACCACCTTCGATGACTGCAGGTACTGTTCCAACCTCATGCACCTAATGGCCCGTTCTCCAAAACAAACATTTACAGAAAAGTGCAGCGGTCCTGTGTGTACCTGCACTCAGTGAATCGAGGCATTTTCACTGGTTTGGCATTAAAAAGAAACAGAAAACAAGAGAGCCCTCGGCTTACGTGACGCAAAATTGTTTTAAGATACTCTGTAAAACAGGGGTAAGCATACAATTTTAACGACGCTCCTCTTTCCTCGTGCTCCCACAAGCACAAAGTTCGATGATGTTCGTCTCACTCAGGCTTCTCGGGTGCTCCCACGTGGCGTTTTTAAAACTTGATTTTGATGCATCACAATTTTGTTCCCCCCTCCTCTGTGAAATAGACCAAACTCAAAAGCAGGTCATGACTACGAGCGTCTGAAGCTGCAGTGCATGAAGGCAATGGCAGACCTGCAATCCCTGCAGAACCAGCACAGCACCACCCTGAAGAGGTGCGAGGAGGCTGTGAAGAAAGCAGACTTCTACCAGTAAGTGGAAAGTCTACTACGGGGACTTTGTAAATTTTTTAACAGTTAGTGCATTTGTGCTGTATGCATTCATGCCCAGCCTGCAGGGCTTTAGCTGCTATTCAGTTTCTCCTCTGACATATTCACAGCAGATTGCATAGAACAGATTTTATTTTTGCGACAGTAATAGGGATGAAGCCTTCATACCAGACCGAACGCTGATGAGTTAAGCCATGAAAAAATCCTCGCAGTCATCAATTTAATTTATTCTTTGTGATTGTTTTTTGTTTTTTTTCCAATAGTGTTTTTATTGTTGTCCTAGCAGCACAAATCCCAAGTTGTCTTTTCTGAGCAAAGGTTGAGAGCAGAGGCTGAATTACTTCTCCAGAACTGTTGCCCTCCTTGAAGAGTTCATGCCAAAGCGCGCTCCGTAATCATTATCTGGACCCTGTGTGCGTGGCATGGCATCTGTGCCATGAGGATAATGCTACAAACAGAGCATTTGTTGTCCACTGAAATAAGCTGTGCCGAGTTGACATGAAGGGGAAGGCTGGTCCATTTGTGTGATTTAATGATGCCATACTGTCTCCCAAAGTGTAGGGAACCAACATCTGGCCCTGAATGCAAACAGACAGATGAAGGATTATTGCCATGTTTAAGCCTCTCCTTCTGGGCCCTGTTTGCACATCAGAGCAAGTCTTTATTTATTACCGTCCTGTCTGCCTCTGCTCTTATCCATTCACACCAAGCACCATGATTTGTCAATGGGAAATCATGTTCACGTCTGTATTGTACTTAGATCAATAGGTCACTTAATAGCAAGCATTAGCATTCAGTGATCAGGAAGGATTTTATTGGTCCTCTTAGTGATTGGTGATCATACAGTAACTAGTTAGAGCAGTATTGCATAAGAGTATTGCATAAAACTAATTAACTTACAAAAAAAGGAGCCTTGAATCTGTTGTTGACACTTCACAAATTACCAGGTAATTATTTTATTCCACAGCATGAAACAGATGAAACAGATGAAGCTTCTTAGGACTACAAAGGACTTTAAAAGAAATCTAGAGGGACTTAGTTTATTTGGTTAGATTTTTACTTATTTGCATGATGCATATAAAGCTGGAGATGAGTGTATTGGACTAGGATGGCGCAGTATCACAATACAACCGTTTATATCTAAAAAGTTATCGGTATGGACCTGAACGGATCATGTATGTGAGTGAGAAACTGTGAACTTTTTAATCTGTCTGGTGCTGGAATTACACAGTTAAAAGCAATTTTGATAATCAGATAGTTGCTTAAATAGTTTGGAGCATAGCTACATTTTCATTTCTGTACTGCTGATGTTGAACCTGACTGGCAGCGACCACGGTCCGACCGTACTTGTTGTGCTACCTCCACAGTACGCTGCACAGCCGTCTGGTGAGCGAGCACACCCAGCTGAAAGACGAGCTGGAGGCGGTGAGACAGGACAACATCCAGCTGGTCCGAGAGCACAACCACGTGAAGCAGGCCTGCGAGGAACTGAGGAGGCTGCACGACGACGACCAGAGGGAAGTGGCTGACATGAGGATGCTGCACCAGCAGGTACGTGTGCAACTGGAAATCCCATCATCAATCATGCTTATACGTGTGCAGATGTAGAATACAAATGGATTCTCGAGCATGAACGTTCATACCATCTGTCCACAGTGTAGTACTCAGTCAGGACAGTCCATCCATAGAGTGTATATAGAAATGGACAAAGCAATTGAAGCTCAAAAATGAGGCCAATGCAGAAGTGCAAAAAAAAGTGCTGCTGATGGCTGCTCGGTCCTGGCTCCAAAATCTCATCATTTTCAATCATGAAACGCTCTGTTAGCCAATCACCTGTTCTTATTTGTGATCTATCTTAGGATATAACATGACGATATTCAAATGCTAAACTCCTGGCCTCAAAGTCCACAAACAAACGGGTGACGTCACGTTGACCTCGTCCATTCTATACACAGTCTATGATACAGTCACTTCAATCTTGACATTCAATACAGAAATGAATATATATCTCTTAGTGACCATTACCAATCATTACCATCATTGTTCAAACAAATACAGTCGACGACCTGTGTCCCTAACTGTTATTGCATCTGACATACATTCACCCGATTGTGGTCAGGTCATATCGCTGCATATTTGCAATACTTTACTGAACCATAGGGAGTGTTTTACAGGGTATTTCATAGCGAGGATACATGCAGCATTGTCTCCAGAGCTCATGTCATCGTTTGGTAAACTGCTGTTCAGCCTCAGTCAAATTAGGAGTCAAATTGGTTCGGTGAGTCCAAAGGAGACCTTTGTGTGTTTGTTAGAGGCCATTCACTTATTACATACAGCACTTACTCTTGTGTCGAATGTGTACTAGCTGCTCTGTCCATAACCTGCAGTGAACGCTAGAAGACTTTATAGGAGAGGTGCTAAAGATTTAAATATGTTTTGTTGTAAACTGTTCATTGAGTTTATCGCTACTGATGGAAAAAATTAATGCTGAACAAGGATCTCACATTTTGTTCGACTTCAGAGTTTCAGATCGTGTGACTTTTTCAAAACATACAACCAGTGAAGCGCCACCATTTCTATACGAGTCCATCAAGTAAAGTGAAGCTTTCCACTACGTAGAATCTATATCACCCTGACCTGCTGACTCAGCACAAAGGGAACGGCCTAAGCTTTATTTGATTACTTAAGAAATTAAGTCACTTTTCTCTGCCAAGGTACTGACTAAGACAGATTTTTTTTCTTTTCACAATTAAGACAAACCGACCTAGTAGACGTAAGTGAAATTGACTAAGGCCCTCCTAAATGGTCAAACCTCATCTTTGCAGAATTTTAGCTGAATTTTATGGTTTGGCCGCTTCCCTACTCCACTGATTTAGAAACCACAAATGGATCAAATGAGCGTTTTCCCATTTTGCAGCTCTAATTCAGTACGGCATCTAAATGATGTCACTTTCAGGTCATGAGAGAGGGGTCATCGGATGTCCTGAACAAGCTGTACGACACAGCCATGGACAAGTTGGAGGCCATGAAGAGCGACTACGAGACTCTGAGGAAGCGCTACAACGAGAAGACGGCCGGTCACAACGCAGACCTGAGCCGACTGGACCAGGCTGAGGAGGAGAACCACCGGCTGCAGAAACAGCTGGACATGCTGCTGAAACAGAGAGACGCCGCCATCCACTATCAGCAGCAGTACTCCTCGTCTATACGAAGGTGAAGCTGGGAAAACATCAGACACTAGAGCAGGGGGAAAAGAGCAGTTGCAGCAAATTATGCTACAAACCGAGCACTTTAGTTTGGCGCCAAAGTGAAATCTGCACAGTGCTTAAAACGTGCTTAATCCAAGGAGATGAAGCTTTGCAGATTGACAGATGCCCTCACATTTTAAGTTTTCTGTTTATGATGCTGAGGCTGCAGATATGCTCAGTCTGTCTTCTTATTTTATTAATTTAGCACATATCAGAAAATGTATATGTATAGGGTGAATAAAACCACTGTATCCACACCCGGTCCAGGTTTGACAACACGCAGCAAGAACTGTCCAAGGCCGCCGCCCAAAACCAGGAGCTGCAGCGGGAGATGGAGCGGCTGCAGTCGGAGACCACGCGCTTCAAGACCCAACAGCTGAAGGCAGCGAAGGACTGCGAGAAGTACAAGGAGGAGCGGGACTCTGTGATCAGCGAATACCGCCTGATCATGAGCGAGCGAGACCAGGTGATCAAGGAGGTGGAACGGCTTCAGACCGGACTGGAGATGGCAGAGGCAAAGCTTAAAAACACTTCATCAGAGAGACGTGTGGCCAATGAGGAGCTGGAGGCTCTCCGACAGGTATCAGCTGAAACAAGGGATCCTTCACGACACATATTGGGAATTAAAATAGATTTAACATGTGACATTGAAGATTAGAAGAACTTGGAGTGATGCTTGTGAAGTAATTATACTGATTGTTTGAGTCCAAATGTATGTTCTGTAGTCGAGCTGGTTATAGCTGCTGTCGTCATTCACTGGGGCAACACCCAAGGCTTCAGGCTGGCCAAAAAGTAATCACATGCCATCACTGCAATTAAAAGGCTACAGTTCAGAATGAAACGCCCAACCAGAGGAGAGAAATATTTATATCTTAACAGGAAAAAAAAAAAGGTCTTTGTAGTTTATTTAGTGATAAGATTTTATTTCCCCCCAAGAGGGAAATTCCAGTTTCACAAGAAGCATCATAGAAGAAACAGTACAATACAATATTAGGCACAATAATGGATGTTTTATACATGAACATGCTGATTAATTTGGAAATAAACTATAAATGAAAGCAACTTTTATGTGTTATCTCCCACTGTGATTGTCTCTGAAGGAGCTGTCCTCAGCGCTGGTGGACAGGGACCGAGCCATCTGCGAGAAGAACGAGCTGCTGGAGAAATACTGCCACGAGGTGAAAGACAAAGCAGAGGCTCAGAAAGAGCTGAGCCAGGCCTGCAAGGACATCGAGACGGCGCGCGAGGAGAGGGACGTGGCTCGCAAGGAAAGGACAGAGGCCATCATCCAGAGGGACCAGCTGCTGCGAGAGTATTATCAGGCCAGACAGGTAGCCAGACAGACGGATGATTTATCATTACAAATGGGGAGGGATTGATTTATTCCTCTGACAATAATCCCTTCATCCCATCTCATATAGTAGTAGTAAATGCTTTTTTTTTTTTTTTTTCATCAGCTGGGCCGTTTCCACACATTGATTTTGTTGCGAAACATGTGCATCATCCATTTTTCTGCTCTTGTCAGATTAATTAGGATGAAAGTCATCAGGAAATGACCGACACTTACAGTGAGCAGCCTTCCCCTGACCTTAAAGTACACAAAGGAAACCGCACTGCATCAGAAATGGATAATTAACCCAAAGAACAGTCCAGTAGAGTTAATGGGATTAATTTAGCTGCAGACTTAATTGATGCTCCCACTACACTGTAAAGCTTCTCTAATGTACTGTTATTGGAGAAAGACAAAGCACGACTCCCTCCACAGACTCTCAGCAAGATTTACATTCATTATACTATATTTGACCTACTTAAAACCACACTACCTAATCCAATCTATTCCTCTTACATATTATGAGTGGAGGTTACTTTTTAGTTTGCAGCCATTTTTATTGGGATGGATGGAAAGTTAAAAGTTGTCTGTTTTTGTCCGTCTCCCTGAAGGCATCCTTTTTTTTTCCTACCCCCCTCTACAAAAGCCTTTAGTCTGCATTAAAAATGCAATGGGCTTCATTTGGTGTGTTGCCACGAATACAAGTGGGAAAATTAAACAATCCCTGAATCTATTTTTAACAATGCATCGGTGTGTTGGAGTCACTGTGGAGGATGGTTAAAGGAAGAACTAACGCCACTCTCCTGGTGATCGTCCAGGAATGTACCTGAGTGGCAAATGTAGTGCCAGATGACGTTACACCCAAAGCTCAGCCTGTGTGTGTGTGTGTCTGTGTGTGTGTGTTGCTGGAACCGGTGCCTCAGGACCCCTGCTGAGCCGGTACTGTTGTCTCATTGAAGTTAATGAGGGCAGTGCATTTTTGATTCTGTGCAAATGGTGGGAAAAACACAGCTCGAACATGTAAAAATATCAGCTCGATTTAAAAATTTTTTTTTTTTTTTTCAAGCTTTTTACTTTTCCTCTCTGAATGTCAGTCATGCTGTCAACACCATATTAGGCTACATATCGGTAGGTAAAAGCACCTGAATGCTGACCAAACATTTCCATCCAGAAACAAGACTCCGCCACTATGGACATGGAACGAGCCAACAAGGAGATTGAGATGCTGAGGAAGCAGTATGAGGCCATCTCCCAGGAGCTGAAGGAGGCCCTGCAGGAGGCCGAGGTGGCCAAGTGTCGACGGGACTGGGCCTTCCAGGAGAGGGACAAGATCGTCGCAGAGAGAGAAAGCATACGGTGAGGAACTGTTATGTTGTCTTTACGCTGCATCGTGGTGAAAACAGACAAGAATAGGTTTGTTTATAGTTTGTCGCCTGATGAACGTGTGCATCTTGCAGCACGCTATGTGACAACCTGAGACGAGAGAGGGACCGAGCCGTGAGCGATCTGGCAGATGCTCTGAGGAATCTGGATGACACGAGGAAGCAGAAGAACGATGCTGCGAGGGAACTCAAAGAACTGAAGTGCGTCACTCCTCCACACTTTTGTTTTACTTCCTGTCAGACATATGTCATCTTCTGCTCTATTTTAGGTTTAAAACTTGAATTTTGTTCATTCTTCTGTCTGAGTGCTCCTCTTGTTTGGAGATCTTTTGTGCCACCAAGTGGTAGAGTTGTGTCATTGATTGAGGAAACTTCAGACTCTTCCTGAAGTTGACTTAAAAAAGAGCTGCACACTCCATGTTTTCTGCAGGGAGAAGTTGGACGACCAGTTGGAAAAGGAAGCGAGATATCGTCAGCTAATGGCTCACAGTTCACATGATTCAGCCATAGACACGGACTCGATGGAGTGGGAGACGGAAGTTGTAGAGTTTGAGAAGCACAGAGTAAGAACCACTTCACCATTTATTTTCTCAGATGTAATTTTAATTAATTTACCGTCAGAAAGTCCAATAATCCCTCATGTTCTCTCGTTCTCACGTTTTTCAGGACATGGATTTGAAAGCCCTTGGTTTTGATATTGCTGAAGGGGTAAATGATCCCTATTTACCGGGAGATTGTGGCATATTTGTCACTAAGGTGGATAAAGGAAGTGTTGCTGAAGGAAGATTAAGGTAAGCCATCTCGGTTTCCTGTTAGAGATTATCTTTGTCAACATATATCAGAATATTTTGTTTACATTTACAAAATTCTGAGTCCGAACTGTTTCCTGAAAATTAAAGACAAGCCAAAGATTCATTCATTTTAGTCTGAGCTGAATTAATCTTGAGGTTCAGTGTCCAGCCCTATGGTGTAGCTGTGTCACTATTTTCTAATTTTGAAGAGTTTCTCCTTTATTCTGCAGAGTGAACGATTGGTTGCTGAAAATTAATGATGTGGACCTGACCAACAAGGACAGAAAGCAGGTGATCAAAGCAGTGCTGAGTGGAGAGGGCGTGATCAACATGGTGGTTCGCCGCAGGAAGTCGCTGGGAGGACGGATCATCACGCCGATCCAGATCAACCTCGCTGGAAACAAAGGTCAGGTTCAAACTCCAATTAGGACATGCTTTTTGATACTAATATAAGACTTTCCAGTGCAAAACAAATAATGATCAGTATGTTTACTGCACGACTCTGTTGAATTGATTTCCTGCATCAGCATATATATGACTACTGATTTTCTGTCTTACCTCTCAGACAGTGGTATTGGTTTGGAGAGTGGGGTGTTTGTTGCCACTCTGGCTGCAGGGAGTCCAGCTGCCCGGGACTGCAACCTCACTGTTGGTGACAGACTTTTAGCCGTAAGTATGATGGTCAAAGGACTTTGCATGAGTTACCTGCCAAGATATTCAAGTATTTAAAAAAGAAAAGGGAGAGAGAGAGAGACTCTACTGCCCTCTACTGACCACAGGCATGTTGGGTTTAAGTCAAGGGACACATCTGGAGTAAAATATTCAAACCTATGTTCCCCTCACTGTACTAATACTGTAAATTATTTTATATATACTTGTCCTCCCAGTGTGATTTATTTTAAAACACCATGTTCTAACTGAGGGTCAAAGATAAGTGAAGTAAATAAGTGTTGATCATATTGTCCTCGAAAGTAAGTTATTGTTTTTTCCCTACTTTCACACAGATTAATGGAATTGCACTCGATAACAAGTCTCTGTCTGAATGTGAGTCTCTGCTGAGAAACTGCCGCAGTTCTCTCAGCATCTCCCTAATGAAGGTGAATACGTGAGACCCTGAATACTCACACAACATCTACACCAGGGCTCCTCAACCCCGGTCCTCGAGAGCCGCAATCCTGCATGTTTTAGATGTTTCCCTCTTCCAACACACCTGATTCAAGTGACAAGATCATCATCAATCTCTGCAGAAGCCTGGTGACGATCCTGATGATTTGAATCAGATGTGTTGGAAGAAGGAAATATTTTAAACATGCAGGATTGCAGCTCTCGAGGACCAGGGTTGAGGACCCCTGATCTACACACTTTAGTAATTTATAAGTTTTGTAAAGACTTGCAAAATCAAATACACTGCTGGTATTTTTTCAATATGTTAGTACTTGTGAAGTTACTAATTCTACAGTGATTGACTCCTACAACTATAAATTGTATCAAACATAAAAGGGATTTACTAGAATTTTTAATGTTAACATGTCAGTTTCACATACACTGCAAGTAACTCAGATTTTGTTTTAGAAAGATGATCCTTATGTTTTTTAACTACTTGTAACTTTATACATAAGTGTAATAAAGTAAGTACTCTTCCTCCTCCCTCGACAGTTCCTCCCACAGAGCTGTTCTGGCCAAAGTTTATTTGAAACCTTAAGAGACTCAGAAAAGTCCTCTCGGCTCCAGTCCTGCGAGGTCCACAACAGGAACTGCAGAAACTCGAAGCACAACTGCTCCACGCAAACGGACGTGTGCAGCTGTGACTTGAGCAGCAGAGGGGACGACACGTGTAAGGATGCAGGTGACTCTCTGGACAGCAGCAGCAGCAGCGCCCATTCCCACCACAAACCCTTCTCCAACAGCTCCCTCCACTCCCGCTCCCTTTCCACCTCCCACAGTCCCTCAGAGCCCCACCCGGAGTTCTGCTACAGGAGGCAGGACCTCCACCACCGCCCCGTCCCCTTCACCCCCGTCCT
>OOFC01026605.1:8217-23641 GCA_900323345.1 Pseudochromis fuscus | reverse complement strand
GTGTGTGGCTCTCATCTGAAAGGCTGAGAAGGAGATGGAGAGAGAGCATGAAGGAACAGAGAGAGGAAGACAGAAGGGGGTGAAGGATGGAGGTGGACGAAGCAACAGAAAGAGTCCAGAACTCTTTGAGGGATTTAACTTCTCAACAGCTCTGAGGGTAATTGCCACCACCTGAGTATTGCTTCACAGTATTGTACAAATGTGTAGGAGACTTTAGGTGTGTAGATCCTGACTCATAGAGCGATGCAATCAGTGAGGTGTCCGATCATAGCACAACACACCCCCCCAAATGTACAGCCAGACTGAAGTGTGTAAGAAGTTCCCATAAAAAAACATACCTGGCATCATTTTTTAAACTTTAACGTCATAACTCAACTGGTCCAATTAGCTTTAAAGCTTCAAGTCGAATTGGACGATGGAGGCCATAAGCAAAACAAAAACACATTGTATACGTCTGTGTGCGGATGAAAGGCAGCAATGCATGGACTCGTCAGACGCAGGGATAACAGCCAAGTGTGAGTGAAGGACTAGCCTTTAGAAGATTAGCCTCATCGTGGAAATTATAGCAATTAAGCTGCTGGACGCAACGGCGAGCCTGGCAGTCGCACAACGGGCGCCTGTGTCCTGTTAACCACAACACCCCACATCTGGCACCTTCTATAGACAATATACACACAGACGGTGCTGTCTGTTGCATATGGGATTAAAACACACACATAAGCAAACGCCACCACGCTCAGACAAGGCCGGGTTCTGTGCGCTGTTTATACAAGAGTGCATCTTTGTGATCGAGTGTGCTCTGACACCGCGATGTGCTCATATGCACGGTATTCATTGGGTACTTACACTTCATTGTAAACAGGAGATTCTGAGGAAGGGAGTCCTTGTTTTTTGTCAGTGATCCGGTGAGGTCATATGAAATCTGGTAGGAAAAAAAAAAAAAAAAAGACATTCACTTCAAAATGTAGAGTAATTTTAATCCTATATGCAACATAAACTCACTTTACATTAAATTATCTTTGGTTATATAATATGGCAGCAAAGAGAAGGAAAGCATGTACAGTATGTTTTAGTGGAAAGGTGCTGACTTGACAGAAATGTTTTCTATAAATGTCAAACGTATTTAAAGATTATTTTCCTCCTTTACTGCTGTGATGTGCAGACAATTGTCAGCGAGTATTATACAGAAAACTTACTTATTTTTTTGCTTTTTTGAAACGTTTTTGCTCTAAACATATAAATGTGATTTTACATGCATTAAGAATGTCTATTAAAAACATTAGCTGCTCAATAAGCAAGTTATGAGCTTTTTTTGCCCATATGGAGTCTACTTGTATGTATGTGCATCAATATATAAGGTCAAACATGAGACTGATAATGTGTGAGTCATGTCAAACTCCTCCTCCCTCAGGAGATCATACAGACAGTACGTCCTTCAATAAAAGGCAATGTATTGATCTATCAATGTCTTTTGTTATCAATGTGTAACTCAGTGTTCTCAGTGTTTCATTTCTCAAATGACAGAAATGATTCTTTTTGTAACCACATCATATAAAATGTGACAAGTACAAGGCCAATAAATATTAACAACAGAAAACCACAGGTATTTGCAGCTACTAGATACTCGACACAGATGAAGAGGAAAATGAAAGACACGTTATTTTCAATAGTTGCCACATAACCAACATTTTTAATCTTAATCTAATCATTTATCAAACAGAGACAGCGATTGATAAAGTCTTGTTGTTTTTTTTTTTCTGCAACACAAACAGACCTGTCCTGCATAGTGGCTGACAGTGAAGGCTGGGCCTTGGTCTTTAGGTGGGGGGTTCCCGTTGCCATCCTTGGTGGTGAGGGAGAGTCCATGAGTCGGGTTGGAGTCCAGCTGGGCAGACAGCCTCTTGTACAGGGTCTGCTCGACTGGCCTCAGGCTCTGACTCTCCTCATCCAACACACAAAGAAGACCCTGAGGCTTCTGGAGGAGGAACAAACAGACACTCACATGTTATTTATTACAGTCATTATTACCAAGCACAAATGATAACAACAGTAATACATCATTTCCTTGTGACATGAGTTGATCCTCAGATACAATAAACACATTTTTTCTGCTTAGAACTAACATGGGAAGAAAAAGCAGCGCAGTTAATTTAACAAGAGTCTCTCACGTCAATCAAACCAAGGTCATGTTGCAGTAATGCAGCTTCAACCACTGGGTTATCAGTAATTTTACAAGAGAAAAGAAGCTCCAATTAGGAAAAACTGGTTAATTTGGGAACATATTTTGAAGTAAGAAAAGAAAAATTAAAATCAGCTTTGGTAATAATGAAATGATCAAGGATTTCTAAATCTTTGTCAGAGCTCTGCGGTGGACTTGCAATGTTAAATTACATCATGAGGGACCAAACTAGACTGGACTGGTCCAAACCAGAGGCGAACAGCACCTGAAGAAAGAAGTCCAGGACGGCTGGGTGGTTGCTCGGGGAGCGTGGGGTCTCCATGGCGATGCCCTCCTGCAGACACTCAGCCTGCTCCTGCTGGAATAACACCTCAGAGACGTACTGCCTCAGCCGCTCGTTGGTCATGTTCACGCACAGCTGGAAAACACACACACACACACACACAGAACCTGTAAATGCACACTTTAGTTCCTCAGAGACACACTGCTGAATGATTGTTTCTAAAGCAAACAAATGCACAAATACAATCTCCAACATCTCCCAACGTGGCACCAATAGGGAAGTCAGTGGGGGCATAATGTAACACGGATGACACAAAAATGATGAAATGATGAAGAGTCTTTATAGAGACACGCCTCTTTGTATTGCCTGTCTGTTTTTCCACTATATTTTGGACAAAGTGTGCACAAACTTTTCCTGGATGGGGAATCATCCAATCACAGCACAGGGAGGAGTTAAAAGGGTTTGTCCTGCATACATGTGAGGAGCTTTGGTAGGAGTCAAGTGTGACTTATCATACTGATTTCATAAGAGAAGAGATGATACCTCAAGCCTCCCATGAACAGGATGCAAAAAAGTCTTACAGTTTTGTATTGAGTATTTTAGCACAGTTTCTTTTTCTGATGCATCTATCTTTATCTTTATGAAAAAAGATGGCGGATCGAGCCAGACATATGACCCATGTGATGAATAAAATCAACTTAACACAGGTTGCAGCTGTGAGGATAACATAGATTTCAATTCTGTGTGGCCTAATGATGCTACTATGACTATTGCAGCAAAGAGCAGTAACTGTACATTTATCAGAGGTATATCCGTATCACTCACAGCAAGGAGCTACATACTATGACATCGTGGCACTCTGAAAGGAGTAATGAGCAATATGTGTGTGAGTGAAAACGATAACCAAACAGGGTTGATATTTTCTCCTCGTGTCATCAGCTGGTGTCACAGCAGCGCCATGAAGCACATTTCCGATCCCGACACCTCCTTGACTGAGGGATCTTGGTGCGTTGTTTCATGGTGCAGGCGTCCCACAGTCCTGTTTTTCTCTTATCAGTGTTTGTCTGTTCTTTGTCTTCAAGCCAGTCTGGTTAAAGGCTTAGTCCCAGCAGGTGGTTGATTGAGTTAGCTCATTAGCAAAGTGCTGAGCAGGTACAACACATCCTTGACAAACACAGTTCTAATTAACAAGCTCTAATGATCCAGATTATGCTGCGCGGGTGGAGCGGGCTTGTGTATGTTTCTGCATATGTGTACATGTGTGTGCAAACATGTCAGAGCTTGTTTGCCAGTGATGGGCCACATCTACTGTAAGAGATCGTTGTGTTTGTTTATCCACCGCTTGCTCCTCCCTCTTCTCTTTTCTGTGGGCGGCAGGTAATGTGTGTCTTTGGAGTGGGGTGATATTAATGGGCAGATCTCAACGAGGCATATGTTGGAAGGAAAAAAACAAAAAGGCACGGACTGCCGGAGATGGTTTCTCTTTGTTTTCTTTTTTTTTTCAGCTGCTTTTGTTTGTCCTGTTCCCCTCTGCTTTTCTCTTCTGGCACTTTGTGTAACCTGAAGAGGAAAGGTTACGCAATCCCTCACTTCCACTTGGATTAGAGAACATCCAGACAAGTACGGCCACTGTTATCGTTGTGCCACACACACACACACACACACCTGCACTAAACACAAACAAACACACACACACACTATCCTTAATAAAGGTGGTAGTAGGCAGCAGCTCCACAGGGAGGAAGTGTAAGCTCGGAGTAGCAGGAATAAGCACTTAGCTTCTTGACCACTATGAATTACACACAAACACTCACACGTCTAGCTGATCCCTCTGCCGGTGGAGGAGTCTATTAACAGTGCATGCTTGATGAGCACATGGCAGATTTACAGCCCATAACAGGTGAGCTGTATCGAGCTGCACATGTTGTACATTTGACAATGTAATTCCACACACAGTGTCAGTCTGAAGACAACCAAGCATCACGGACGAGCTGAGAGCCGAGATGTGTATGTGCAACAGCCTGCAGACTGAAATACACACTACAGGTGGGGGAAAATAGGATTTGAGAAAGAATAAGAAAAACAATGTTATGAATCAGACCAAATTCATAAAGGCAAAAAAACTGATTCCTGTGCAGTACAAAGTGCCCCCACCTGCACTGTGTAGGAGATGAATGCTACAGAAAAAACTATGCTAACCAGTCTGTCGCCTGGTCAATGCAGGACCTTATAAGTTGCATTATAAGTAATAAGTTGCCACTGTTGAGCACTCAGCATCAGTACACTATAGATTTAACTGTTTTTGGACAGACTGCTGAATAATAATAATAAATGTAAGATGATTACTACCTTTGAATTATATAGGTAACCATTAATATTTCTGGCACTATAATAACAATAATGTGAGCAATTCATCCTATGAACATTTCCTGATACAAAAACACTTAGAAAGTCCTCAGAGCTCACAAACCTCTGCCAAAGCATAATCCAGCTGTACTGAAGCTACAGATTGATGTTCAAACAGTCACCCACTATAACAGACAGAGGTTATCTAGTATTCTGGGATTTTAATTATTTTTTGAGCAGGACTGACATCACTCCAATTGGTTTTGAATTGATAATCTGTAATAATTTGGATTTTGACCCCAAAAATCGGAACTAAATACTGATGTAAACACAGAAATCCTACTCTGAACACGCACGCACGCACGCACGCAGGTTTGGAGCTGCCTGTTTCGCTAACATGTTGGCACACAGACACAGTCATTGTGTCGGGCGTCAGTTCATTCGAGGACAGCTGAAAATCACGCCACAGTCAGCCACAGACCTCACTTCATTCATTACAATTACAGACAAAAATGTCCGGGCTGAAACGGATAAGAGATCCAAATATTTCAACAATTTGATTAAGATCTGTTTGAAACTACAATGCCACGCATTATTCGGAGAGATTTCTGGAGCTCAGAAGAGCCGCGGGGACAGCATTTGACTTTATTAGGAAAGATAATCTGTCAGCTCAAAAGGGCAGAGCGACACAATATTGATGTTTTGGTTTTTGTATTTTTTAAAAACGACTGAAGTTGAAAAAAAAGAAAACACTGTCCCACCTGCTCAAATCCATTCCTCTGAAACTCTTCAAACCCAAATATGTCCAAGATCCCAATCTCCAGGGCAGGATCCCTGGAAGAAATAAACAGATAACATTTATTAATTCATCATATTACCACTTTTATTTTGCAGTATCACTGTGGGAACTTGTCTGCTTGCATCACTCTGACAGGAGCTCTTGTGTTTTGGTGAAGTGTGTTTGTGTACAACAACATCTGAAAGGGGTGTGCCATGAGTGTGTGGTTTACATATTTATTACATTCTGCGGTTGATGTGTAAACAAGGCAAAGCAAAAAACACATTCCTGGAGATGTAGACCGGGTTATCTGTGTGAGTGTGATAAGACTTCACAACATCAACAACACCAAGGATCCCGTGACCTTCACCTGGGGGGGTGTGTGTGTGTGTTTGTGTGTGTGTGTGTGTGTGTGTGAGAGAGCCGACATACAAACCTCGGGTGTGTCCTCCATCTGTGGCCTTGTGTTCAAGCCTCGTCTCAGGGTACATGCTTAAAAGTGCATGTTATGCAATGTGAACTCTTACCAGTCTCCACTCTAAACTGTGTGTCATGTTACAATATCAGCGTTGTCACTCCAGACGCTCTGAATAAGAAACTGTTTGTGTGCAATGACAGATATACTTCATTGGTAGCGTTTGTGATAACAGATAACAACGGCCCGGGCTTCCTTGTGGTTGATAGTCAAAACAGCCCTTAGGCCAAACGTGTATAAACACACACACATGGACACACACACACAGAGCTTTACCCAATACTGTCATCTTGACCCTGGAGGTAGTCGTTGATACTGTTGACCAAATAGCTGAAAACACGTCCATAGATGGCTTTGGCGAGCTGGTCTCTGTACTGCTCGGACATCTCTACCGTGTGGCGTCGGGTGATTACGTCACCTGATGCAAGCGAAAACACAATTGTTGGCACTTTACATTGAAGCTGGCAACACAGCAACAGCACATTTTAGAAGCATTTTACTGAGTTTTAAGTCGGACTTAGACTTGTCCTCAAGCAAAAGCAGCATCTGAATACACAAAAACAATCCAGCAACAGTCTCAGAAAAAATCAGGATATGTAGATAAATTAAAACAAAGTGCACAATATTAGAATCAAATGATCTCCAGACTACAGTGATGGACTGATGACCTGTCCAGGTTGTCCCTCCGCTTGTCACCCATGACCAGCTCTGACAGGCTCCAGACCCAACTGGATAAGGAGGTGTACAGGATGGATAGTTTCCCAAATAAAACTCATGACTCATGACTTATTGGGGACATAATAATGAGCCATAGCCTTTGCAGCCGGATGTGTTGGTACCCATGTTTTCTATAATTTCTTTAAATTAATTTAATGAGAGCATCTCCCTGAAATAGTTTGTTTTCAACCTGACTGCAACATGATGGGGAAGAATATTTAATCTCTGCTTTTCCCAGTACAGTTTGGGCTTGATGGGTTAAAGGATCAAAGAGGGTAACTTCCTTTGTTTTTCAGACAGATGTAGGTCTGTAGGTAAAAGGGAAGTAAACTAAGGATAACTTTGAAAACAAAGTTTTCTGTTGCAAGATAACTGGGATAAAATCTTTCTAAATAAAGATCTTTACAATTATCTGTCCATCAGTTTGTTTACTGCTTGTTGGTTAGGCAGGATAGTTTAGATTGAATACACAATGTTTCCCAGCTCTTCTTTAAGGCTCCTAACATATTCCCAGGCCAGAGGAGATAAATAATCTCTCCAGTATGGTTTGGATCTACTCTGGGGTCTCACACCATGTAGAAATGCTTTGTTGTCACCTCAATATCAGGGGTAAGAAGACACATCAGGCTCATTCAGCTGCTTCTTAAAAAGTCAGTTTCTGCCACTTATTAAAAACATCTTTTCATGTTAGAGAATTACACATTGGGAACAGGATGGGAGGTCAATACCTTTGAAGTACTGAATGTCAGAGGTGAGGGCGGAGCTTAAGTCACTGGAGGACACCTGCAACAATCCAGCAACTGTGATGAAGAAGAAAGATAAAGAGAGATAAATGACAGCGGCATGTTGACAGGATGAAAAATAAACAACAGCATTAAACATTAACTGATCATCAGAGAGGTAATGGAGCTCAATCTGCCCCGCGCCGCTCTGATGATGATGTCACGCTGACAGCGCGACATGCTGAACTCTGCTCCATCTGATTCCCGCTTCGACCGATCGGCGGAGCTGGCAGCGATTAGTCATCATTGGATTTCTGAGCAGAACTCATAAACAAGCAGCAAAAGGACAGGTGACAACAACCCAGAAACCCTTTTCTGACATCACCGGCCATGACATCACATCTCCCTGACAACGACCGGCTGTTTCCCGTTTAGACACTGATGTCATTTGTTTACCAGCTCACAAAAGGTCGGAGGTCACAGGAGCACATGTAGTGGTTGCATAATGAGAGGACGAGGCAGAGAAAGACAAAAACCACTGATCCCAATAGTGAGAAAGTGTGTACAAAAGCCATCTCTCCTCGCCATGGTTACGTTTTGGAAGAAAATGCGGCTTACCAAACAGGTGACTGTCTGGCCTTTAGCTACTGCTGGCAGGCTGCCAAACAGAACTCCAGGGGAGAGGGAGAGCGAGGGGGGAGGAGCCATGTCCACCAGATAAACAAGATGAGTTGTGCCATACACGCCTCCTCTCTCACCCGATCCCTCCTCCACAAAGGTTGGAAAGTTGGGCCCAGTTGTGACGAGCGCACTGACCTCTGTCCAGCAGCTGCAGATCAGAAGGGAACGCCGTGTCGGCATCTGTCAGGGCGGTAAAACGCAGGTCCCCGACGTGGAGCACAGCAGACAGCAGCGTAAACACCGAGTCCACCTCCTAACAGACACAGTGAGAGAGGGGGGAAAGTGAAGAGGTCAGACGGAGAAAAAAATAACTACGAGCAGCTGGAAGTGTGTAAAAATAAGTTTCTGAGGACATTTTTATCAATGGTAAACCTGGTTTAAATGACACAACAAGTATTCATCTCATCATGAAAAAAAACCCCAATAACATCCTTTTAACTAAATCCTTCTTCCAACAAACCTATGGACACAAAGCCACAATGTGTTAATTCGTCTTATGTTTTGCAATTATCCTGCATGCATCATGTTACTGAAAATAACCCCCAACATGCACTAAATATTAATCCTACAACACTGCTGAAAACCACACTGCTCTTACTTCCATCTTTACTTCATGCAACAATAATAAGAAGATATTCCTTTATTAGTCCAACCACTGGGGGATTTGCAGTGCGAAGTTGAAGGCAAAATAGAAAGTATTCAAGTAATATAAATAAGGATGAAGATACAAAGCATACTGTCAATCAGTGAAAGTGCATTAAATTCTTTTTTTGGGGGGCAATTTGTGATGTATACTGTATTTATTTTTCATTATTCTAATCATCACTTATTAAAAAAAAGTTGAGATGTCTCTGTATTATAGTCAGTTTTCATTCAAGATGTTTTTTCCAGAAGACATATAGTAACATTTGTGATGTTTTCATTGACTGACAGTTTGTATAGGAACAATATAAACAATAAGTAGGCTTAACAAATACTCATAAAGTTCTGTTTTCAAAGATTTTCATGAACCTACGCTTTGTTGTCTTGGGTTTTGCTCCACTCAACAATAAATTTATATATGTATAATTTTTTATATATCTATGTGTATATGAATCTCTAACACTTGTGATGCATCAGTCCTCATCCCTCCATCCACACCCTCCTCTCCCTCCGTCACACTCTCTCCTCCTCTGTGCCCTTGAGTAGAGGACACTTAATGGAATACCCCATTACCCACTGCTCTGATTCTCTGAGAGGGGGATGTTGTGAATATGTCCGTGTGTGCACTCTCTCCAGGCAGGATATTGGAGCTGATATCTTGGAGATAAACACAAGCATTAGTCTCTGTCTGACACTCTATACACAGAGAGGGACCCCCCCTCCTCCGCCTAGGGAGGAGAAGAAAGGGAACGAGGGAGAGAAAAGGAGCGTTAGGGAGCATTAATGACGATTGACCTTTGGGTCTGGACTGGGCGTCGTCCCCTGATGAGAGCTTAGACAGAGACCAACGGGTGGTCTATCACTTCCACTCCTACTCCCCCACCCCTTGCTCTGTCCACTGGTCTCTCTCTTATCCAGTGGACAGTAGTGATAATACCACTATCTATTGCTCTGTTCCTCCGTCCCTCATGCCTTGTCTGCATCTATTGACTGCTGCCGGATTAAAAGGTGAGATGCTGATAAATGCTGACTGGAAATCCAGGAATAGAAGCTGATAATTAGCACGGAGCACAGCTGGTGGTACACAAGACGGAGAGTATCAATAGCAACGTCTTGTCTTGTGCATTTGGTTACAAATTGCATATGGTCTTTAGAGGCTTAAACCGGGATTGTTAGCACCGCCCGATTCTATATTCAGCAGTTAATTATTTAATAGTGTGTGGGTGATCCTCAGCGTGTGAATTTGGGGAATCCCCTTTGGAGGAAACATCCCCTGAATTTAGACTTAAAAAATAAAAAATCTGATGTAAAATCTCAAAGACCTAATAAGTGACATCGACAGTTTTACTGCTCTCTGCTGTCAGTAACCTTTCGCCGTGTCACTGCGCCAATCAATACCTGCTTGTTGAAGCCCAGGGCTCGCAGGGCTTGTTTGACGGCCACGAGACGTTCCCTGCTCTGGGTAGACGCTGTAGCTACAGGAGGGTTCTCTCGTGTGAGTCCTCCGCTGAGATACCTGGAGTCAAGACAGATATACTTCAGACAAACCACAAAACCAGAATAAACAGAGAACAAGGTGAAGCCGAGTGCTGTGGTGGGTGTAAAATGACAGGTGCTCTGGGTCCAAATGTGACTCTGGGCCTTCAGCGGGAATTTATGTGAATGTCTTTGGATGACAGAGACCTACAACCAATAGATTTATGAGGCGCTTCTGTTACACACAACCCCAGTCGCTGTGTGAAGAGCTACATCTGGTTAAAAGGTGAATGAGGTTTTAAATGTGTGCAACTGTTGTGCGACACAGTGGACTTCTCAGGCTCCGAAACAGAAACTAAAGTCAGTGTTACAACACCTGACATGTACAGTGGATTCTTGGCACAGTACCAGTAACTCAGTCACACTGTACAACCACAAAAAACAATAGGCATGAGTTGGGAGGGACACGAATAAAAGAGCTCTGCAACATTTTAGCAGCATGTGAGTAAACTGTGCAGCTCTAGGAAAAGATAATCAACTACTGACATACACTGTGAACCAGACAGTCACTCACCTGTGAGCCAGAACATTGTTGAGGTAAAGTGCACTCTTCTCCTCAGGTGAAAGGCCTTCAGCCATCAGATAGAAGATGTTAAAGCTGTGCTGCTGAGGAAGCAGGTGGACCAGGCGAGACTTCTCCAGCATGTAGGTGTACACACGGGCTTCAACACCAAACAGCAGCAGAGTGTCAGTCACATTTCAACTGTGCTGATAAATAATAGTACTTGGGTCTACAACTGAATGGCCAAAGCTCACTGAAGTTAAATGAAGTAAAACAAGGTGATGAAATGGAGAAGGAACAGCTTAGCAGTGGACACATGGGCTTTTAGCGCCCTCTGCTGGTGTCTTACTTCTGTGCACTTGATTTCACAAGAAACTACATCATTACTGTACAGTGCCTCAGATAAACTCTATGATCTGTGTCTATGATCAGTGCACCATTCAAGATCTAAACTGAAAATAATTACAATTTACTCAGTTATTAAATATGTAAATTCACAAAATCTAGAATAAATGTGTGGAATAAACAAAACAAAACAAAAAATCTAAGGAAAGCTTTTATTTCCAAAAGCAAAATTAAACCAGAATATAGACAATATATAAACATTTGGATGAATTAAGCTTCATTTTTTGGCCATTAAAACTCTTCCCATATTGAATAAGCATTGAATGAAAAAGGGGAGTAAAGATAACTGACACAACCAATTTACATGTAGTGTTTTAATGACAGCAGAGCAGGTTACCTCTGAGTGGCGTCTTGGTCTTCTCACAGTACTGGATGGTTAACAGCTTGATAAAGCGGCTTGAGTTGCTGTTCCTTGGGGTCTTTGCATGTCCGAAAGCTTCCAGGATACAGTTTACCTGCATGAACCCAAAGGTCAGATAAACCAGTGCTTTACAATGTATTTTACAATGAGTTTCATTATAGTATTAAATATGGCTCTTTTTCAAAATAATGAAATCAACTTACACCCAGTATCTCTTACACTGATAAAAAAAAAAAAGTCTTGCTTCTATTCCACTTTTTGCCACTAGATGTCAATATCCACCTAATATCTGTGTGCCTAATAATTTTCCTGTCCCAGAATGATAAGAGAGTGAGGTGACCCAGATATCGACTACATAACGATGACTTCATCAGATCACAGCACTCCCCGGCTACACACTGCTTTGTTACACAACTGATAGACTGTCTGACAGAGACGGTGCAGAGCAGGTGAATCCTGTGTTAGGAGCCAGGAACAAATCTAAACCACATCAAGGGGGGGACACAAGAAACAGAGATACATGAGGCGGTGACCTGAACGACTTTCTGCATATAATGTTTTCACTGTTTTACATCGAGTGTGTGAAATTACGCGAAGATAATTAACACAAAAATGTCATACGACTCCCTTTCCTTTCTATTGACGTAAATCCCTTATGGTTGCAGCCTCTCCTGATCCACAAGAAACCATACCATGAAAGGGGATTTGTATATCCTTTGTACTCTGTCGTAATCAATACTCCCTCTTTAAGCTGTAAATGTTGATGATGTAATCAGGGCATGAATGCTAAAACGGTGTCACTGACAAATGGAGAGCTATCAAGCGGAGGAGAAAAGACGACAAGTAAGTGCCTCCTACTGTGGTGCGCTAATCCATACACACCTATTCTCTCCACTACCTTAGCAACAAAAGACCTGGAGGATACATTCACAGCGATGAACGCCACACTGTGTGCGATCTGATTGTTCGATTGCAGGGACGACACGGGGAAAGATATAAGCACGGCAAATATTCATCACTTACTTGGTGAAGCGTGAAGCAAAAATGTGTTCTCCAAAATCACTAAAGGATTCAATACTCATCATGCCAAGGACACACAGTCATCGTAGGTTCCCGCAGGCTGCCCCGAGTATAAAACACAACAGTATCTTGCAGAACAGACACTCCAGACTTACGTGTTTCATTCGGGGCTCCAGCATGAAGCCTTTGGGGCTGGAGCGAGCTGTCAGGTGTCTCACTATGTGCTTACACGCCTCTGTTTTCCCAGAACCACTTTCACCGCTGGAGAGACACAAAAAGACACATATTTAACATAATTCATGTGTAGGTGGCAGTGTTATTGTTTTATATTGTTTTCCCCTATTGTTTCAACTCCTAATAATGCAGTGGTTTATATTTAATACATCAATACAACATGATATTAACAGACTTTGTAATATGCAGATAATTCTACATTTCTACATGTTTTGCTGTTGTCATTGTTTTTTCTTAACAATGTTTTTTTCTTTTGAACCACAAACACAAAAAGACAAAGTGGAGCAAATTAACACTTGTCTGTGTGTTTCAGAACAATGTGAGATGTTAGTCGTAAGGGTGTTTCCTGCATCGGCCATCTCAGTCAAACAATCTCCACCCACCTGACATCACCTCTTCAGGGACCCTCCCTCCTCCCATTACTTCCCAATCTATTCCTTCGAATGCCAATACCACTGCTTCATCGACAACCCTTTTTCACACACTGTCAATGCTGCAACGTATCTGGCTCTGGAGGCCTGTTTTTTTTATTTTTTTTTAATTTAATTTTCTGTTGAGTGGATATTAGGTCTGACATAAGGTTCCTCTACAGTACATGCACCAACTCTCACCAACATGCAGAGAGCTGAGACCTGCATCGTAACACAAAGCAGATGGCTTCAGAAGGTCAGAAGCCCTTACTAATGACCGCACTTTGCTGTCTGTCTGTGTGCGTGTGTGTTGCTATATTTCCTACTAACAGCCCTGCTGAGTGTGAAGTCCAGAGGTCTTTTCACTGTCTTTTCATTTACCAGTTTTTATTAGATTTCAAGGGCATTTTGTTAGAGCACTTGCCTCAGGGGATCTCGGCCACTGATTGCCTGTAAACGTGTATGAGTGTCTGTGTATGTGAGGGGGATACACAGCGCAACAGAAAAGCTTGACCAAAACAAAAGCACAGGGAAAAAAAAAACAAAAACAGAATGATGAAGTGCGTCAAGGAAAGGAACAAGGAAACGAGAATGTGTGCACATGCGAGTGCACGATAAAATGTCACTATGTGTGTGCATGCATGTTTGTGTGTGTGTGTGAGTGAGATGGATAGCCTGTGGCCAAGGTGCATTAACTCTCTGCCAGATTGGTTACGACTCAGCGGGAATGTCACTGGAGAGCCGGAACGGGATTTAATTGCAATCAGGGAGCTGCCCGCGTCCAGCCGAGGACAAAAAGCGAGATGCTGTAACGCTCCCAGCAAACATCCATCTCCGCGTGACCACAGTAGAGGTCTACGGCTCGGCTCAGGCTGAGAGCTATTAATCTCGCAGGGAGTGTTGAACAGGTGTGTGGCGGAGGGGTGTGGACAAACCAGGTGGCCGCTCTAAACTATTATCCACAATTTCTCCCACGGTTATTCAAATGTGTCAACATTTTTGTCTGGTGAATCTGCGGCACATCGATCATGACAGTGTGTGTGGGTGGCGGGTGGTGGGTGTACCTCAAGATGAAACACTGCGGGCGTCTCTCCTGCTGCATCATGTGATAAGCTCTCTCTGCCGAGGAGAAGATGTGAGGAGGCAGGGAAGAGCACAGACGACCCGTGGAGCTCAGGTATAACTGACTCACCTGAGAAAGAGACGCAGACCTTATGTAACGAGGATAAAGTTTCAGCAAAACCACACTGGGGATCATTTTCTGTGTGTGTCAAGTTCACTGAAAAGATGTGGTTTACCGCTAACAACAACAACCGCATAGTTAAAGCTCAAAGACTGAGAACTGACAAGAGTTTAAACAAAAACATGAGCAAACATAAATGCCCAAATATAATTACGAGGAGGTGAAATGAAAAATTGTCTGTTTACACTGTGAGCTGTCGGAGATCTCGACTGCTCTGTGAAAACACTGACAAGCTTTTAATCAACAAACTCAAGAAGTATGTGTGAAGATGTTTATTTTGAGACTTCCGATAAACACTGTTTGAAAAATATCACTACAACCATATTCACTTTGACTTAAATCTTCAAATAAACCAGAATTTCCTCAAATTTCAAGCACTTGGACTTTACACTAAAGATTACTTTTGATTTTACGGTCAGCTGAAATCTGAAAATAATGCAGTTGTGTAGCTAAAAGGAAAAAATCAGAAAAGCTTTGTTTAAAGCATGTGCACAGGATCCGACATCTTTTTGTCTGTTTTACTGAACGGTGAGCTGACTGTGGGATGCCTGTGTGTGCCCAGTCCAGCAAACTAGTGCCAATGGTGTATTTGTGGCTGTGGAAAAGGGAAAGGGGAAGATGGGCTGTGGACCACCAGGCCAGAGTAGGTGACAGACGGACAGCAGATCACACATGTTGTGACATATGTCCTTCTCACACCGACTTCTCCCTGCTCCTCCTCACATCCGCTCAGCTGGGTTTCGATGCCTGGAGTGAATCCAGACAGTGGCAGGAATGGGACAACCAGAGGGCGGCTTGGCTTCATTCTGTCAGGGCAGAAGAAGATGCCTCCTCCTCCTCCTCCTCCTCCTCCTCCTGGATCCACATGGGCAAGCTAGCACTGGTTTTAC
>OOFC01026580.1:7869-27908 GCA_900323345.1 Pseudochromis fuscus | reverse complement strand
ATGGAAGGATCCCTGAGGGGATTACTGCCTAATCCTCTTCTACCCATGAGCAATGGATGCTGTGGCTTAGTGCTTCAGGCTGTAGTGTCTCTGAGTTTGCGTAGCCCCTTGAGGAGCAGAATACAAAGCTTCAGCCAGAGGAGTGTGGGTTTTAGTCAGAGGTGGATTGGCTTAAAATGTTGGGGCAGGAGCACAGGACCATAACCCAACTATTAATGTTTATGACACTGTGTAAATCCCTATAATAATAATAATAATAATAATAACAATAATAACAATAATGAAATAACATAGTATAGTAATTAAAATATCGCTGCTGTTGTGGCTGTTATCATTATGATGCTGCTTTTTTAATCTCTCCTCTTTGGTTATAAATAGACTGAGACCTGCAGGCTGAGGTTACTGGTTACTAGCTTGTAAGCAGCGTGTAGCGCGCGCGCTGATAGCATCAGGAGATAGGATCACCGTTAATGGACCCGAGCAAGGAGGAAAAAAACATCCAGGGAGGAGGTTTGACTGCGCAGCCTGAAGAGCGATGAAGAGGCGCTCTGGGAGTTCAGAGCGAAATCCACTTGTATTCCTGTAACACTATCGGCCATAATTGGCCCAGGAACGCAGATTAAGATTGATGAGACATTAAAGTGGCTCTTTGGAGTTTAAGGGATCGATAAATATCCTGATTTCGAGAGCTTTCGTTTGGGAGCAGACAAATCACTGTAACGGTTACTCCACAGCGACACTGATCTGAGAACATGGAGGATGAAGCGGAGGAGGAGGAGGAGGAGGAGGAGGAGGAGGAGACTGGAAATAAAGATGTGATCACCATCAGCTGACCAGGGTCACAAAGCCACCTTTACATTCTGGACAATTATTTTCTCCCGGGGGAAAAAGCTTGATTAATAAAGTTTTAGTTGCTTTTATTTCCCAACATCTCGAGTGTGTCATTATTATTTTTTCCAATACGTTTACAGTCGTGTCCCTTTTAAATCAGCCTTAAATAAAAATAGTAGCAATTCATATATCGGCTGGTTCTGTTCAATAAATACAAATTACTGATACGACTGTGTGAGGGTAAAAACGGGAATTATTTAATTTTATTTAACGTCTTAAAAACAAAAAAATGTTTCCTAAATTCTGCTTGCGTCATGTTCCGCTTCGTAGAAACATTGATAGTTTGCAGAGCAGATTATATTTGATTACATTGTAACCCCAGTTACTCCACTGGACACGCACGTGGACAATAAAACCACCGACTGGATTTCAACACTTTTCTTTTGTGGCGCAGTAAAAAATAAAAAACAAGAGTTTCACAGACTTGTTACGATGCGTAATTTTGGAGTGAGGCGCAATAATTAATATTAAAATACACTGATGTTTGGAGCCGTAACCCTGCACTAACTGACTGATGCAAACAGGCCGCTGGTGTGATAATATCTCCTGTAATCACAGTGATTAGCCTCGTTTTGTTTAATATAATATCATATATGTTTTTATTTTACATGTTACTGATTGAGTATACTGCCCCCCCTCCCCCCGCTCTCTGCAGGCCCAGTGGTCCTGAGCAGCCCGGCCCAGCTTGTTGCCCCTGTCCTGGTGGCCCGCGGTACTCTGTCCATCACCACCACTGAAATCTACTTCGAGGTGGACGAGGATGACCCTGCCTTCAAGAGGGTCGACCCAAAGGTAAGTAACCTGCAGCAAGTGTGCAGCTCCAGCTTAACGCGCGCAGCTGAGGCTTTAGCACATGTGCTACAGTTGTTGTTGTTTCACTGTAATTGTTCAGCAGCTGTTAAACATTACAAATATATTTAAACATACAAATATCAATATGTCATGAAAATGTAATGAAAATGCGCGGATTTTACGCGTTTACGCGCAGTGCGCCTGTGTCCAGTCTTTGCGTTATACACATTTTTTTTTTTTTTTATCATGACGCAAAGTAAATTTTTTATTATTTTTCTAATGTGTTGCATAATGTTTGCATTTTATAAATTCCTGTAATTTCCACTGAGGCTTTTTCTTCCTTTTGGTTAAACAATAAAACGGTTTAAAGAAATATTCCGCAAGTTGGTTCTGCACCGATGTTAAAACCCATTGTGCCAGTTTCTTGTGCAGGCTTTAAAATTCCACAGTGCCGTGCAGAGCTCTGTTTAAATGCTGGATATCAAATCGATTTCTTGATTATTGGTTTATTTTCTTTTTGAAGGTGTCAAGTGTAGAAATATGCACGAGGCGTAAACCCCGAAGTTACAGCTTGCATTATGTTGTTACTGCATTAGGCCTACTTCACTGTCAGATACACAGTTAATAAAACCATAGTGGGACACAAATATAAAACAGCTCGTTTTATTAGCTCTTTAAATTAGATCAAAGACAGAAATAAAAAAATCAGATCACAGATGTTATAATCCAGTGTATTTCAAGTGCATTTTTTTCCAATTAAAACTGTAATATATATACTATATATATATATGTTATCATTTCTTTTTTATCATGTAGGCCTAAGCACGGCAGAGAAAAACAACAAATGTTCGAGTACTTTAAATAATAATTCAAGTAAATTGATGGAATGTTTCAATGTAACAAATGTGTACTCCTACCATCAAAATGTAAACTTTAGAAAATTAGAAAATGTCCATTGAAACAGGTGAGTCAGACTACCACTGATGCAAGTATAAATTAATAACGTTTCTACCAGATCAAAAACAAAAAGTTCAGAAGTAGATTTAAACAGGTGGATCCTATTTACGTGTCACAGAACAACATTCACAATTTCAGACCACTTGAATCACAATCTATGAATGTATTTACAGTATAAAATGTACAGATGTGTGTGTGTTTTTCCAAAGTTTGTCACGGGGCTTTATTTTAAAGCATTAAGGGAAATGTAGGATTTAGGCATTAACCGTGTGGCACGGAGAGGAGGAGAGCAGCTGAGTGGCCTCCTGGATTCTGGATCAGAATTGTAGCCAATAATTTAAACCTGCTCCTAAATATTGACACCGCCAAAAGGTGCTCGGGGATAATGGCAAATTAAACTGTTATAAAAATCTTCTTTGAACAGGCTAGGCCAAAACATATTCAACAACAGAGGACAGTCACATTTCACAAGACTCTGCAAATTGGTTGGCAATATTTCTTCTGTCCGTTTGTGAGCTCGTTAGGCCTCTTTAACACCGCTTCTTAAGACGAGGTGAACTAACATATTTACTGTGTTACCTCAGAGTTTCTCCAAGCTTTTGGGGTTGGTCAGTATTTCTCTCGCCAGTCGCCAAGTCTGTTTGGCTGCGTTCTCTAGAGCAGAGTGAGGTTTTCCTTGAAACAGGTCTAAATTAGGCAGGAAATAATGCGGGCACCTTCTGCACTGCAAACACGAAATAAGCTGCAATAGTATCCCGTTCAGGCGGTCTCCGAGGCAGTTCTCGTCCCAGTCCGACTCCCTGGGATGCTTCTCACACTCGTAGGAAACCAAAGTTTTCATGTGGTAGTTGTTGAGAGGCTGCCCGGGCAGCTCGAGGTGACGGTCTCGTAACGCTTTGAGCACCGACAAGCACTTCTTCCTGCATCCACCCAGGAGCAGCCGGTTCTCGGCCTCGGCGAACTGCAAGACCCAGGCGTCGCTCTCCGCCGAGCTCTGCTTGCCGTTCAGAGAGTAGCACTCTTTGGATAAAAGGTTGAAACCCTCCGCTTTGACTTCTGCCACTCGGTTAGGTCCCGGCCACGGAATGTGAGGCAGAGGCCAGTGCGCAGCGCTTCGTGGCCAGATGCCAGTGCACTTGAAAGCCGGCGTGATTTGCACCACGTATCTGTCTCTAATGCGTAACTTCACTTCACTCGTGTCAGCGACCATTTTGACAACATCTCTGTAGCTGCATTTATCTACTGCCTGCGCCACCAGTGTCTGAAATCTCGACCGGATCTTGCGCGCCGAGAGATAACCGGAGGCTGTGATGAATTCTACCCAGAGAGACATGCTTCTCTTGCGGCCGTCGCTGAGCTTGAGGACGGCGCAGCCCGGGAGAGACCCGTCATCCACAAAGTTGAATACTCCCATCTGATTCAGATAGAGCACAACCTCGAATTCGGTGGGAGAAATGACCTCCAATCCCTCGAAACGATTATCCATCTCGCTGAGGGAGCTGATGAAGCGGGGCTCCTGCACCTCCACCTCCTTCAGGACATCCGAAACCACCTTGCACACCTCTCGGATGGTCTTGGAGATGGCCGCCTTTCGAGACTGACATTTCTCGTTGTAGTATTTGTTGAGGTGATACACCAACTTTGCCTGGGCGGCTATCATATTAGGGCAGAGATCCGGGTTATACACCGGAGTCTCGCAATAAGCCGAGGGATCCAACGCGGCAGTTTGTACGGGAGCCAATTTTAGAGAAGAAAGAAACTATTTAAAAAGAAAAAAGTCTATTTAAAAAAAAGGAGCAATTCAGAAACTGTGCTCAGAGCACATGCGTAATATTCATATCATAACATTCACAGCTGCTGTGCCGTAAACTGCATTGAAGGGCTCGGAGCAAGTCCTCGAAATGATCACGACGGCGTGATTAAAAGTCCATTTCAGCCTCGTGCAGCAGCAGGAAAAATGTATTTTTCTCTGTTCACTGTGCCAGTTAGGAGTCCGCGTAATTGCGCAGAGTAGAGTGTGGTGCCCTCCCGACGCAGACGCCCGGTGTTGCTGTGTTTTACAACAGGGAGACACACACACTCTTTATTATAAGGGAGGAGTTGCAACCTAGATGTCCAATCGCTGTCCAATGCGTCACCGCAGTTTATCGAAAACAAATTCATCCCCGGGTGTTATATACAAGTAAAAAGTACAGGTACTAGTAGTATATCGAGGAGCAGAAGTACACCTACGCATTTGGAGAGATGGGGAAAAAAAACAGCTTTTTTACTGCGTTACGTTGCTTTTCGCCTGGACTCTATCTTCCACTTTTTAACCCGCTTTATTGAATCATATATGAAACAGTAGGTGGGTTTAGACTTGTTTAGTGTTTCTCTGTAAGGATTTAATAAAATATTCACATTAACACCGCGTTTAACAACTTTGTTTTTTCCACAGCACCAGGTCTCATTTCCTCCACGACGCGCACATCAGATAAATTAAAATCGGGATGAGATTATTCAGAGAGTTTGTGTTTAAAAGCAAATTATATATTTATTTATTTGTATGTTTTGTTTTTGAAGGAATATATTAATATAAAATAACCACGGTGTAGTTTATTGATCAGACCTCAGGTTCAGGTGAATTAATTGAACAGACTGTGGAGATTTATTTCTTCAACATTAAAGTTAATTTATTTATTTATCTCATGGAGCTTCTGTTACCGCGTAAACGAAGCATTTACTTTGTTCTTGTTTTTGGTCAGCAACAATTCAACGTCTCAGTATTTTTTAGTTTTTAATTAATTTATTTTGTGAGGACAACAAAAATACGCAGTTGTAGTTGAAATCTAAACATATATATTTAATGTTTACATTTTTTCAAATTAAAAGTGTTTTGGTTTAATTACTAAACTCCACTGAAATGTTTTGTTTTCAGTTGCTCATCAGGACGCACGTGCGGAAGAGAAATAATTTGGATCTGTGTTTTTATTTTATTCTGAAAATACTCGTGATGATAAATTAATTATTCAAGTAGAGATACACTGATGTATAATACATTGTTTTCTGCAATCTGTGTTTGGTAATTATACAAATCTTAATTCAACAAAAACAAAAACATTTTTACAAAATAAAAATAAATGAAATAAATGAAATTGAAATAATTAGAAAGCAAAATAAAAACAAAACAATTAAAACTGAGATGATGACCCATTAAATTAAAAACACTCCCATGACCAACAGTAAAGTGAAGCTGCATTTGCACCTCAGTGTTTCTCATCTTTGCACTGACGCTCCATCTCACAAGGTACAGTGCAGCTTTGAAGAGGACTTCAAAAAGATGATGCTGCTCGGATCAGATGAGAAACACAAAGGCGTTTACACTCCTCTCTGCTCCAGTCAGAGCTGCATATGACCAGACATTATGAGGCCACGCCGCCGCTCGTCAGCTGCAGCTCTGACTCCACGGATGCGACTGAGCGGGAGGTGGCGTGTGTGGGGAAGGACCTTGATAGATAGGTGACTCCCGTCATCATCACAGCCTGTCATGAACACACACCAGCTCCTCGGCAGGGCCCCGGTGATAATTTCACTGTTACCAGGCAGAAATTACAAATAGTGAGCAGCACCTTTAAATCTAATTGTGCATCAGGCATTTTAAAATTAACTCTCACTATTTTCTACTTCTTTTCACACTTAAATCTGATTAAATTTCACAACAAAACTGGTCTTCTTGACACATTTCTGCAGGATATGGAGGACATTATGGAGGTTTTCATGTGGTGAGAGGTAGCTAAAAGCCTCTTCCCTCCCAGGCTTTGATAGTCTTCTCTCTCACTCTCTCCCACTGTCTGCAGCCCAGCAGGTACTTGCCTTTTATTGAAACCAGACTAGCTTCACTTTCCAGGCGATCTTGCTCCAAGTCAGATACCTCAGAATCCAGTTTCGAGTTTGTACCGCCGCCTTTGACCATCCCTGTGCGTGATAGGAGGGGGGGATTTTCATTGAGATTATCACCTCTTAATCTAAAGCATGTGGCTGCACAGATCTCACAGTAACTCAACCTGCTCTGCAGTCCCATGACTCCGGCAGTTGTCAGGTCTGACCTAAGACAATCCAATCTTCCGACCCATATCTTCACCATTACAACATTGCAATCTTTGTTGCTCCACTCACCATCCCGCCAGGCGATTGGAGGCCGTCCTCTGTGATATATGGGGCTGTGATCCCAGCACAGGCCTATTTCTGACCCAGCAGAATGCATGCATGATTGTGTAAATCAATACAATGACTTCTGCTTCCCCTAATTTTGCACGAGCATGTGACTGTGTTTTGAAGGCCTCTTTGTTTCCACAGCATGCCTCTACACTTATTCATTTTCTCTTTCTTCTTGCAAGACTGATGGTCCTGTTAACACGGACAGGCATAAGTTCAGTGGTACTTGTCCGATGGCATAATCAGCCTTTGATGACACCACTCGTGCTCTGAGGGAGTCAAAAATTATATTCTGTAGCCAAAGTCATTGAGTTTATGAGTATGAATTTTATTTTTATTTTATCCCCAAGACTTTACAGGGTTCATAAACTTAGATTTACAATATAATGTATTTAATTAGCAAATGCATGTGAAGATATTATTTTGTTGTATGTCTAAAACAGCGTGTAGCATCATGCATCACAAAATATGTTTAGATATTTAGAAAAAGGAGAAAAGAGGACGCTGTGCTCTACATGGATGAATGTTGATTGGCTCATTTGATCAATATAATCCTCTCTCTGGGTTCAGCTGCAGTGTCTGAACAATATGGTTTTACAGTGTGCACATAGTCCTTCAGTTTGGTTTTTTGTATTTGCTCCTGATAAATTCCCAGTGATATTTTAGCCTTTAGCTTCTTTTTAATCTGGATCAAGACCCCTGTGATCAGCAATCTTCTAACATTATAATTAAGGATGATGCTTTAATTTTTTAATAATCCTGTTATGCAAGAACAATCAGCTCTGCCATGTGTGTTTCCATTACATTTCTGCTGTTATTTAGTTTTGACTCTCAAGCTGTATCCCCTACAATGGGAATTTACCAGCTAGCTCCAACTTAATGTGCAGATTAGTCAAAGTGGACTTAATAGGATGACATATGTGTATAAATCAGATTAAAAGCAGCGACACTTTGGAGATGTGACATCACTGGCTCTCAAACTGTGAGGAGTAATATACTCATGGGATATCCACTCACTTTGACACATTCTCCGTAATTTAGTTTGTCACAAAATGAAATTGTCATTGGGATTTTTAATAATGAAACATTATTATTCTGAGCAATATGGTGTCTCTGTAGGAGGCCAGTTAATTTTTGGGCCGGGAGCCTCACTGTGGACCCCCTTTGGATTGTGTCCATTCATTTGTTTTCCTCTCCGCTGTGTATTAGCGAGCTCATTTGGATAAGTCAGGAAGCTGGACCACATGAGTCCCTCACCTCTGTTCTTCATCATCCACAAAATATCACCAAATGCTGTGGCTGGTGGAGACTTTTGAGATAAGAGAGGTGATGAAAAGTGTAAATTATGAAACTTAATTGATTGTCTCGGCTTCATTTGGCCCTTCACCCCTCCCCTCTACAATATGGTACGCTTGTCAGCCTTGGTGATAAATTACATGCATGTATTTGCATGAATTTAGCAAGAATACACTTTAGTTTTGTTTGCCAGAGTAACAATCCAGGAAATGTCTGGTTTGTGTCACAGAAAAGGAAAAAACTGGATTACATAGTGTTGACTGCACCGTTTGGCCGAGTGGCAGTGACTGTGCTGCTGCTCAGTGGACGAACACACACTTCAGATTTGTATTGTAGCTGTATGTTGGAGGGTGTGTGGGGTCGTTTGTCTTTTACTTTATTCACCGTGGCTCCTTCTGATTATTCCCGAAGAATTAATCAGTTTATTTATTACCTCTAATGTAATATCTCCTGTTTGTTCAGAAAGGAAACAGCAGCATCATCGTGATTCATCTTCATTTCACTGAGACCATCTGAAGGTGGGCGCCGTAATCATCTGCCCACTGACCCCGTGATGCTCGTATACAATCCTCCCTCCATCCCCGGCGTCTGATTTTAAATCTCTGAATAACTGAACACCTCTCTCCCACATGTCGTATGAAGCAGTAATAGGTGGAAAACAAAACAAAGAGAAAGGCTGAGAGCTGAGGGCAGATTCCAGATTCAGGGTTTGTTGGTAATCAAATGCTGTTGGTGATGAAATTAGGTGATGTTGCCTAAATAAGGGATGAAGGGTTCATAATTGCCAGTCTTGGAGATCTGAGGTGCCGGGTGCCAACTGTCAGAGCAGGGCTAATGATGACAAATGTCTCTCTATGCAGATTGCTGCAGCAGTGTGCAGCTGAGGAAGAGGAAGAAAAGAAAAATGCAGAAGAAGAAAAAGCTTGTGTGCACATATTTAATGACCTACATGGAAATAAAGCTCCTAACTGATGGGCTGCCTTTGAAACTACCAAACCCTGACGCTGTTTAAAGCTCCCGCTACACAGGCTGTGACTGGTATTAATAGTCATTACTCTCTGAGGCTACGAACATGCACTGCTATCTGCTGCTGCAACGATACAGCCAACAACACTAGAAACTGCAGTTAACTTAAATGTTCTGCAAACCTGTCGGGAGTTCATCATAAAAAACTTCTCGTCCTGTTGGAAGAGTTTCGTCTAAATTTAGCCAAACCAGCTGCAGACAGGACGACATGAAAGAAGGAGTCAGCGTTGTCCTCGTGTACTTCTCCTCATTAGCTATTGTGCAATATGGCAAAGTGTAGTAAAAAGTGAAACGGCTCGTTACTCTGCCAGCCGTGTAGAGCAGGCTGTTTCTGGTTAACATAGCTAAACTGTTGTTGGTTAACATGGCTTTATTTTTTTCCCCCTCCCTTAAAAGTGTGCTTGATTTTAACCACCTTTGTAGCAGAGGGCTGTAAATCTGATTTCACTTACTGTGACGTAAGGCTCATGCTAATAAAAGAGCAAACCGGAGTGCTGCATGGCCAGATTTCCCCAATTTGTTGCATGAATGGCTTTTGAAAGGGGTCCCTCTCTGTACAAAGGGAGGCTCGTCTTTGTTTGGTTTCGCCCCATCTGTGTCATCTGGTGGTCTGTGCGAGAGGGTGGTGTCTTGGGGAGCTCCCCAGCGGCGTTGCCAGTTGTTTTATGGACTCGTTGGAGTGGTGCAGGGAGTTCATAAGTTGGCCGGCCCATTGTGTGCCGAGCCCAGCTGACACGTGTGAATTGACTCCAGCATATTGACAGATCATTTCCATTAATGAATCGGAGGAGTCTGCCTTGTTTCACTCTGTGATTTATGCCCTTGCTTCATCATCCTCTGAGCTCAGGGTTAACTAACAACCTCCTGAGTGACTCACACACTGATTGCAGGATGAAGGGAGGGTTTTTTTGTGAAGTTTGAAAAGTATTTTATATTTGTCGTCCAGTGTATTTACATCTAATAATAAATCTAGAAATGTATTTTAATGCACTGCTGCACATTCAAACATTAAAGCTGCAATGAGGATTATTAGGTTATTAACAAACCTCCATCAGAAGTTTAGATTCATCACTTTTCTGTTTTTTTTCTCCCTGATTTGCTGCTTTTGTTTGTAAGCGCTGGTGTCTCCCGAGCTCGGCCCTGATCCTCCATGGCGACCATCCAGCGTGTTCAAAGCAACAGCCACGCTGCTGATAGCCTCAGCCCGGCCTGTCACCCCCACCGCCGCTGCCACATGGAAGGCACATTTGCTCGCCACCATTTTATGCTGCTGTCACCCTCCCTTCAAGAGCGAGGGGAAAGAGGGGAGGTGAAAAGCAGAGGAGGGGAAGAGGGAGGCTCACCCTGAGCGGATGCTAGACAAAGATGGCAGCAGAGACATTTTGTCTACTTTCATTAGTTCTGGTGGTGGTGAGCTGTGCTGAATATTAGCCTGTTACTGGCAAAGCCACACATTGTGGAGCACAGACGGAGAGCATGTCACAATCAAATCTACCCCACCTCATTTCCATCTTCCTCAGCAGAAAAACGGGGACATATGGGGCAGGATGCCAATTGCTTATTTTATATGGTAATTACAGTCTCTCACACCGTGTTATGTGGTAGGTGTGACAAAGTTTATCTTGCACATTTACATATGTGTTCCCAATGAGCTGGATATTTTAGGATCTGCACAGACTACAAAGGCTTATGTGCTAAAAGTCATTAAGAAATGAAGCATCTTAACTTCCCCGGCTTCACTCATGTGTAATAGTTTTGTTGTGACAGTGTCACATTCAGCTAAAGTCAGAACCAGCCTGAATCACTGCTGTCATTTCCTGGAGTATCTGCTATCTGGTGTCTGTCAGCTTACACTGGGACCCTACCTACACCCCTCCACACACACACACACACGCGCACACACACACACGTCTGTAAAGTGAACACATGTGAGTGACGGACAGTTGTGATGTTTCCTGTGATGAACTTGATTATTTTCTGTTGTGTGTGATCAGCAGGACATTTCAACCACTCCAGTGTTTTTGGGAGAAACAGATTCTTCATCTGGTTTTCACCCAACATCAGATTTAATTTCATTATTTATTTATTGTTTACCTAACGAACAACATTCACTCAGCAAGTCCCAGACTGGTGCCACAGTGTGTGTGTGTGTGTGTGGAGATGTATCTGAATGTTGCTTTGTCCTGCTGGGCTTTCATCTGTTGGACTCATTATAGTCCTCCTCTCACTGGGCTCCATTAGAGGAGCTCTGGAGATGGGGGTCCGTCTGAAAGACTCATGATGGACCAAGAAGTGCTGATTTGCAGGTTCCTGCCTTCAGGCTTTCACCTGCTCAGGAACAGGCCCAAGGCAAAAAAAAAAAAAAAGCCAATGAAAGATTGAAGAGCTAAAGTCAAGACTGCTCTTAGTGATGCTCACATGATGCTACCTGAGTCTGGAAGTGATCAGAAAAGATAAAATAATTAATGCAACCATTGATGAAAGCACCAAAACAGATGAATAAAGTTGTGCCGTTCTACCTTGTTAAATTTCCAATGGTTTTATTAGCGTGTCAGTTTGGCTCGGGAGGTGTCTGAGCAGGGAGTGCGGCGGCCGGGTGAGAGCATGTCGGCTGTTGACACCATCTAACGAAGGAGGGATTAGGAGTTTACAGAGGCAGTAATATGATAGGTCAAAAAGAGGAGGCACTCCTCCACAGCACTTGGCTCTGTAATGAATGATTGACTGGAAAAGGAGAAGCTGCCACTCGCTGGCTGAGTGCTCATCTTGACGCCTGCCGCACCGCTCCACGGCTCCCCTTGATCACGTCTCGCTGCTCCCTTCTCATCTAAGGCACCAGTCTGCAGGGAAAAGCTGCTTTTCCCTCTTATTTTTCTCTCTAATTTACACATTTAAGACATTTTTGTTTGCTTATTTGCAATTCCTTTTTTGTCAGTGAGCCTCTCTCTATCAGTCCTACTCCCAGCCCTGAAACCAGCCCCCACACACACACACACTCACACACACACACACACACTCCCTCCCTCACGTACAACCTTCCCTTTCTCTTGTGTTTGCCTTGAGGCGATGAACTAATTTCAGGTTCCATAATTGCGGTGTGTTGTACACCTGTCTGCTATTAATTCTCCCCTGTCTCTTATTTTTTTTCTTAATGAGATATTATTGTAATTATTGTCATTACGCTGTTTTTCATAATGAACTTGATTGATGTTGTTGTTATGAAACTATTTATTCTCTGTAATTAGTGTGAATGTGTTGGGAACTTACAGCCTCCGATGGCCTGAGACTGTGGTTGTTGTGGTGTCTCCCTCTGACCTCACGGTTCCTGCTCGGTGCAGAGTTGGTCTCAGATATGAAGCAGAGAGCCGAGCAGCCCGGTCACCGCTGAATAGGACCCTGCTTGTAGCCATTTTAAGTCCATTACAACAGTGAAAGGCTTTACAATGGGCAGCGCTGCGCTTTGTTTCAGCCTGTCACTGGCACCCTGTGAAAATCAAATAGCGCTTTGCCTTGAAAGAAAAGGTGAAAAGGTTTTGCCTATACTCCCATTTTTGAAAAAATCTGGTTGTTTTGAAAAGGGGAAAAAAAAGTTTTCAGTGACATGAATGTTATTGTTGAGACTACTGGAGGGAATGTTAAAGAAAGTCGCAGCTGAATGAACAATGTTGCATTATTTTTTTCTTAGTGGCTCTCAATCCAATTAGGGCTTTAATAAGGGTCATGCATGGGACTTCACGCTGCAGGTTGGTTCTTTAAGGCTGCTGTGGGGAGTGGGATGGGTCCTGACTAAAGCCTGGCCTCTTTAATGAGGAGTGAGGGGCTTGTGGCCTGGTGAGTCATTGAAGCTGTTTGGAGAGCGCAGATGATCTTTCCCATAATTCTGAGGCCAGGTCGCAGGATCATCTGACACTGGTTCCACTGGTTTCTCAGGTGGTACCAATTACCTGGTCTCCCACACGTGTCTGCCTCCCCTTCTCACCCGCTGCACTGCTGTCCATCTATTTACTTTGAATTTTTCCTGAGAATTAATTTCACAACATTGCATAAGATCTTTCACCTCTAGTTTGAGTCTAAATCATGCAGCTCATTTTACACTTGGTGCAATTTTTCTCTTATTTTCTGCTTAACTTCTTCCTAACTTCATGCAAACTGCTCGTGAGTGTGAGTACAGATGCAGAAAGGGTCTTTGAAGGATCCTGAGTTGATCTTTAATCTCTCTTCATGAGAGGCAGAGTGGGCAGGAGGGCCCTACAAGTGGACTTGTCCAGCCTTTGTGGGTTTGTTCACATGCTGGGCTGCTTTGAGTGTCTGACAGCCGTTTAACTCCACACGACCTGCTTCTCAAGTGCCATCGTTTGGATGCTCTTGAATCCTGTTAGGAGCCATAATTACAATTCATGCACTCCCTGTGCTTCTTTGAAGAGGTATTGAGAGAGAGAAGAGAGCCTGAGAGAGCGGCAGCAGTAACACTTCACCAGTGTGAAAACACACTCCACAACATTAAACTGCAGCATGTATGGATTTATATCTAATCAGCAGATCCACAAAATAAGAAGTAATCAGATTAGAAAATGAGAAGTGGTTTAAAATGTGTGAATTGTGAGTTTCCTGTAGTAGAAATATACATTGTGCAGGACGGGCTTTTATAAAACTTGCGTTCTTTGAAGTATGCAAACAACTTGTGAATTGTGGTGCGAGTGAAGTGAAGCAAATTCAATGACTTTCAAAGGGAAAGAGAAGAAAGGGTGAGCATAAAGCCTAATAGGTGCTTTAGTAATTTCTGAGTTTTCATAGCTTAATCCGTTCTGAAAAGCTCAGGAGAAGAAAGGCTGCAAATGGCCCTCAGTATTAATTTGATGTGACTTCTGTACAATAAGGCCTGTGGATCCCAGAAGCACATTTTCCAGCTTCCCTTCTTTCATCATTCGCAGCCTTTGGAACTTTTGCCTAAATGTTTCATGAAACTCAGGCTGTAAGCCTCTTTGGTATTCTGTCTTTATAACGCCTGGTTTAAGACTATTATTACACCGTGTTCAAGGCAGAGCAACACATACAAACACTGAAGCTGCCTCTCCATTGTGGGAAATTCAAATTGATTTGGGACAATTGGGAAGAAAACACACACATCCTATGGCTCATTTCCCTTTTTCTTTTGGGATTTTTACAAATGCAAATGAGGTTTGGCTTCACTCATTCTCTTAACAAATAAAGATTCTTTCTGCTTTTCTGAGAATTATTTCCTCTTTTTTAAAGGAGAACAAATAATGTGTCTTTTATCACTGATATTGATGATAGTTTTCAACACTGTGCAATCAAACTCTCACCAAAACATTTCCTCATTGCTCAGATTTCATCCTGAGATTAAAGTCAAATTGAAATAAGATTGTGGACAGTTGTTGGAGACCCTCCGTAGTCCTCCCATCTGCTTTTGTTAAAAACTATTTTGTGAGATTCATAAAAGTATTTTTTCCTGCAGAAAGATGAAGCGGGAGAAAGATTCAGTTTGTTATCAAAGAAACGTGTGATGATGTTTTTCAGGAAAGTATCTGTGAAGGCTTTGTAAAACATCCCTACTGTTATATATGAAAAACCCAATCTGATACATAGATACATGCTTAAAGTGATCACTTCAATAAACAAATAATCTGCAGTTTTCTTGTCTTTCTTTTGTTTACACAGAGTTGAGGGAAAGTAGCAAGAGACACACTGGGTGGGTCAGTGACCCTGGAGGAAACAGCTTGCATTAATATGGTCTAATCCAGTGTAATTAGTCAAATTACAGCACGCCAAGCAGCTTGTCAGGGGCTGTCGGATTTGGCAGGCACACAAGATGTCCTGGAGTCCCACTGGACAACACACAGACCTCAAAAGCTCTGCAAAGCTTCACTACTGCACTTACTTCTTCTCTTTTCACTGCATTTCCCTTTTCTCCTCCATCTTTTTTTTTCCTTGACAAAAACTGGGAAGGGCTCTTTCAGTCATGCTACAATGTTTTCACCTTTTCTTGTGTTGTCTGCCGTACCCCCGGGCTGCCGGCTTGGCTGCCTGCCTGCCTGCTAAGGTGGATCAAAATGATAGGAGGATTCATAGCACGGGCTACAGAAAGTCAGATTAATTATATCAGTGCTGCGCTCCTCCTACGTGCTTTTACAAGAGAGTCGGATGCACGCTAACTAGTGCTGCTAAGAAGCATGGACACGGTTAAGACACTTCCTCATGTGGTAGGATTAGCATTGGTAAAAAGATTTAAACTATATAATTACATGAGGATAAAGTACAAATTATCTAGTGCACTCAACAGCCAGATTATCATCCCCTGCAAGCCCCGCTCAGCCCCAAGGGGTGAGCCTGGATGACAAAAGGCCCTCATTAGCATAAATTTACAAGCCTCTCGTTCAGAGAAGCCGATAAGAACCTGTTCCACCTTTGCTTTGGCCCTGAATGGCTTGTTGTGCTTTTGGCAATGACAGATAAGTCAGGGTAATTCCACTTTATGCCTGAAAAAATGATGCTCCAGATTCTGGCTGCATCCCGAAGGTGTCACCCACCATAATCCTCAAAGAGCGTCCAGCAGAAAGGGGGCTGTGTGTTTTCCACATGATATACTGCGAATGACAGAAAGAATTATATGAAGGAGGACGAATCTGTAACATATTATTAAGCAATTCCCGCTGAATAACAGGGATAAAAGGATAATGGATGAGGGTGTCATTATTACCTTGGTGCCAAGGGAAACGCCAAAGCAAAGGTAGAGAGACAAGATTAATTGAGGACGAGTGAGGCGCTCATTGCTCATCAGGCCCTCTCGTCTAACCACTTGCTCTCTCTGTCCCTCTCCTCCTCTGTCTCTCCATCCTTGTCTCATTCCTTCTCTTCTTCTCTTGTCTTGCTCTGAGCCCCGATTCCTCCCACACACAACCCAAAAAAAAAAACAGAAAAAGAAAAGTGGGATTTAAAGCGATCAGCTTGGCAGTCTCAGCGGCAGCCAGAGGAAGCTGGTACCCAGGCCAGGAAGATTTCAGTCATCTTAAGGCTGACAAGTCCCTGAAAACATCCCATTAGGAAAAGCTTGCTGAAAAGAGCCAGCACCAAATGACTGCATCCCTTCTCTCAAGCTCCTTAGTAGAAGCATCTTCAAGCTGTTTATCTGAATGATGTGCTGACTAAGTATCTTCATGTATGTTTGTGGATGTGGCCGGGGCTCCCTCCATGTTCATATACGTGTGTTTTATTTGTTCAGTGGAAGTGATGTTGGTACAAGATGAATTAAGTTACAGAGAGAGAGGAGGCAAAATAATCTTAAGTCATAATAAACTTTATCTACAGAGCACTTTTCTAATCACACGTTACAAAGTGCTTCACATTGATAAAATGCAGCGCACATAAAGAAAGAGAAATAAAATAAAATAGAATCGAATAAAAAATACAGTGTTGCACAAAGAAACACAGTAATAAAAGTAATACAAGGTGACAAATTTGAATTAAAAAACTTAAATAAAATCAGGAAAGTAACTCTGTCACTGTTTGTTACACTGATGCAAACAGGAGTGATTTTAGGTTTAATGCTGATGTTAGACTATTTATCATATTTAAAATAAATGTGAAATCTGTGCTTTTCCATCCAAACCAGAGAGAACTAGTTGAACCCAAACTCTCATCCAATAAGGACGTGATCCCCCCACACAGCTGTGATGTCCCGCCTTCTCGTTTGTGTTGCTTTTTTTATACCACTCCATGTATTGTGCTTATATGCTGCAGGTGTGAACAGTATCAGTACAGGGATCCTGCATAAGTTATTACTGTGTGCATTAAAAAAATAAAACCTGCTTTTATATTCACACATGGACCACACTATATTAAGTTTTTATTTTCCCACTGCAGCAGGCTTCAGTCACATCATCAAGGAAATAGATTTGATAGTTTCCTCCAGACTCTTCCTCCAGCTGCTAAAGTTTGTATCAGTGCTGTAGAAAACCTCCTGTTTGGATATTCTTCATCGTGTTTCTTGAGGCTTTATGTTTGAACATAGACGGAGCCTTGACTCTTTAAGAGGAGATTGCAGACTAGGAGGACGGCTCCTCCCACCTGTCCTCCCATGGCAGGGTTGACGACAGCGCTGCAGGGCCTGCTAATGTGCGTGAAATACTATCCCTGACATGAATGTTATTGACAAACTTGGCTGGACATTTGGGGCAGTGAACTGCCAGCATATTTAATGCATATTCATCTCCTTTATCCCACTGGTCTTGCCAGAGCACCCGAGCTGTGTCATCTTGCCACACTCCAGCTACCACCCAAATGTATAGTGACACTGATTATGCAAATCTGTATCTTGTTTTCCCCCAATACCTGCATTAGGAGCCTGCTACTTTATTGAAGTTGAGATACGAGTCTCTGAGAGAGGAACCAAGTGGAATACTGATTTTTTATAATCTGGGGGAATCTTTTACATTTTGTATTTCTGCACTTCATAACAGTTGTCACATTAAGGAAGGATCAGATGAGAAACATGCTTTGATGCTCTGGCATACATTACAAATCTTTGCAGGATGTAGGAAGGATTAAAGTTAAAATAAAAAGTAGGATTTGTGCATGTTTTGGTCATACAGTAAAGATTTCTTCCTGCACGGCTCTGTGAAGTTAAATGTGTCAGTATTAAGTTCATTTCACAGTGTGTGGGCTCACCTGCAGAGAGGATGTCTGCACCCAGTCCATTACTGCTTTCTTCTTTGAAGGATGTTTATTTAAATTTCAAACTTTACATTTCCAGGTTTATTTCCTGCAGATAGTTTGGATTTGTTTGGAAGTGTTGCTTTTGTAGTTTTCTTTTTATTTTTTAAGGATATATTAATATAATATTACATTAAATTCATCGTAGCTCCATTGTTTTATGGCAGAGACAAACCTCAAAGATCTCAGGATATTTCAGCATCTTGACAACAACACTACAGAAATACTAGATATACTGTGTTCAACTTCCCAAGTGTCTGACTTTCAAACATATCCAGACAGAAGTATTTCTGTGACCCGCTGCACCGTGCTGTCCTTGGCCGATGATGCTCCTCCACTTAGCTGTGAGGTGCTCTCTGCTCCGGCTCTTACTACAGAGGCTTTATGATTTCCCTTTGCCTTCACTGGCTGCTCAACCTCTTCACAGATTTGGCCCATATTGCCTGGGGTCAGCCATTGAATACAGTATACGCAGTGTGTGCTGATCCTCCAAATTGCCATGTGTGAAATCCATCCCACTGGCTCCTGGGGGAGTAGTCATATCACTCAAAATGAAACTGCCTCTCGTATCCTCCCCTTATTCTTCCACTTGGCTGTTCTCTGTGGCCGCCTGGGACCGTGCAGTTGTGAGGCTTTATAGTGGAAGCCTATTAGACAAATCTGAGAAGAATGCAGCAGAGGTACCAGGTTGTCAGAGTGCTCCACAGTCTCATATAAATATATCAGTCATGCTGGCTTGGAGGTCTCACTGAATTATATTATTTTCCTATTTTGGTATAAACGCAGTAGAGGGGGATTGTGTTGTTCCATATGGAAGAAAATTGCATCAGGTTTTAGAGAAAATGCTTCGTTAGATTTATTAATAACATCTGTCATTGTGTCTCAGTCAGTATGGAGGTGAAGCTATTCGGAAGTCAAATATCATTAGAATCTATTTCCATGCATGAAGTGGCTCCGTATCGCTGATAAGCATGATGGGCTCCATTTGAGCATCTGCACATTATTATATATGAGCTTCAGCCTAAACACTGGTGTCACCTGTGCCTCTCCTCATCTCGTCTGTCACAATATTTTTCCCTTTTTCCTCCTATGATGTTGTACAGGCAGGATGCAGGCTGCCTTCTGTCAAATCAGGGGGAGAAGAGAGGAGGGATAAAGAAATGAGAGGACAGAGACGTTAAATTGCATTATGGCTATTGTAGTGGAGAGGTGTATCTCCCTGCATCTGGCAGAGCAGCGCATGCGCCTCTGGCTCCTAATGAGCCTGCATGGAGGGACCTGTGTGGAAACAAAAGGCTGTGCTTGTCGGCCATACCAGACCCCTTCACCCACCCCCTCACTGCTCCCCCAGCCCTGAGCGTGACAGACCAAGAGCAGAGCGCCGGTCCCTTCCTGGTGGCGTGATTAGATTGGGGCCGAAGTCTCCAGCTGGCAGGCCTGTCTGTGACTGGAGGCGGCCGTCCCCAGCGCTTGTCACTGGCTGACACCTCTGACAGGCAGGGGACAGCTTCAGCAGACAGGTTCATTAAATGGCATTTTTTACAGCTGGGCCTCCAAAAATGAGGGCTGGGCTTTGTCAAATCCCCAAGTCTACAAGGGCCCCTGCATGTTGGTTTAGACCAAAGCTTTGTTGTTATGACAAATTTTTTGATCTGAGCGGTTTGAAATCAGCTCTTTTCTCCTCTTTAGCCTGTGTTTTGTTGACAGCCGGCCCTTTGGCCTGTACTTTGTCATGGCAGTAAAATGCTCAAGTTAGCTGGGTAACAAGAAACAGCCGCACTCAAATATTTTATTGTCAATAAATGTGGAGCTACAATAACATTGCTGTTTTCGTATATTTTTCATTTCTTAAAAACCTGCAGTGTGCTGTTTGACAAACCTGTGTAAACTGCATTTTTATTACTTGGCAAGTTATTACAGTTACAGTATTTTTTTTTAATGCCTGATATAACAACTGGCAAATTAAAGAGCCAGTGATAAATTAAATAAAATAATATAATTTAATTAAGGAAACAAATTGAGATTGTGCTGAAAATGACAAATCATTCACAGTCGCTAGACACAATAACTTAATATACATTTAAATAACAGCTCACTAGTCCCTTGATGGAGTGAACTGTTGTAGCCTTCCCATGATGCATATCTGCCTGACT